>JAXFYN010001399.1:0-30678 GCA_036172215.1 Camellia granthamiana | reverse complement strand
CTTAAATGAAATTACTAAAAATGACACCAATAATTTTGGGACACCCTATCTCACAATTAAGCCCACACATCCACTAAATCATGAGTTAGGGTTTATGAGAGCACTCACCTCAATTACCACCCACCCATCTTCTTCAAATCCCACATTCAAAACCTACCCATCCTCAAAATGTTGAAAATCCTTTAGCGGCAATATTTTGGCTATAACGGTGGCAACCATTTGATTACTTACCCTTCTTCGGCAATGAAAATGAGTGGAAGTTTTTTCGGCTACAACAATTCCATAAGACGAGAGAAGTACAACAATAAAAGCTCATAGGTTCATAACTTTGATGGTATTTTTAGCTTAGAGGAGATTGACGTTATAAGATTAAGTTTCTTGAAAAAAATATTAAAAATTGTTTGTCATTTTTTCGGGACTGAACTCCCGAACATATGACCGAAATTCAGGAACACAAGCCCAAACTATAACGGTTCTGGTTTAAACTCGACCCATTCATTATTTTAGATCCGAATTTTCTTGTCTTGTTGGTTGTTTATGTCTTCTTCCATCTTATTCCTTGTTGAGTTTGGCTATTGGAGAGTCCTAGTTGTGTTTGAAATAGGTTAAGAGTTAGTCTTTTCAAAATTGTGCTGCCTAGATTTTGGCTTGTTCGTTCGAATGAACTTTGAGAACTTCCAGTACTTTTATAGATCTGCAAAACAACTGGGAGTATGACATTCTTTGCTCGAGTGGTCTTGGCTCGAGCAGTCCTTCTTGAGCTCGAGCGGTCTTTTGGAACATTTAGTACTTTTGCAGGCCGGCAAAAGTACTAGGAGGATGGTATTCTTCGCTCGAGCAATCTCTCTTGTTGTGTCTGGTCGCTCGAGCGATCATTTCTGTGCTCGAGCAATATGCACATATATTAATTCCGAAAAGTCACTTTTTAGATCACTTTTTCACATCTCTCTCTTTCTCTCTAAACACTCAAAAATCTCAGATCTTCTTCTCTCTCTCTCTAGAAAACCATCTTTGAACGTCAAATATACCTTAATCTAGTGATATCCTCACCCTAGTCTATTTGATAAAAAGATAGAGCTCACCTAGAGCTTCCATTTGATCAAAACAAAGTTTGTTTTCGGCTTCGTCAAGTTTCTTCTCTCTCCCCCTTGTCTTCAAGCTTTGATGTAGGGATTTCTTCATATTTTAGTATGATTTTTAACTTAGTTATTTATCTTTTCAAAGAAATCATGGATTTGGGCATTTTGATAAAAATCTAGGGTTTTAGTGTTGAAATCAAAAGAGGGGTTTTCAAATGGATCCTTGAAAATGGTTGTGGAATTATAAATGTGGTTGAGTTGTGGTAAAATGATGTATTTTTATCCTTAGAATTGGTTTGTAAATAAAAAGGGATATTGCTGTAATTTGTGAACATTTGATTTTGTAAAGAGAAAATGGAATTAATGTTGGTTTTATGGAATTGGAAAGATAATAATGATGGTGATGGAGTTGGATATGAATTATCACTCCTATCTTGAAATGTTGGAAGGTATATCTTTATTGAAATTATATCTTGTTTAGAAATATCTGTTTAGCAAATAGCTTGAGGATAACGTGATGAACTATGCTGTTGTAGAAATTGCATGAGAATTAGGTGAATTAATCATTTGCATTGAGTATTGTAACATATTGAACACATTGAAAATGTCTAACTACACCTTGGTGAATCTGGGTAAGGAGTGTAGTTGTGGTATTATGTTGGCCTGTGCGTGCTTGGTGAAAGTCCAAAAACCGAGCCTTCCGGTTAGTACCGGTAAAAATGGCAATTAGTAGTGCTTGTAGCCTATTTGCAGACACATCCTAGAGATTCCTAGTGTTGTATCCACCGTTCTATTTTCTATTGTGACGTAAATGAATTCATGAATTGTGATATAACCTGACATTGATGGTTTTGGAAAGAGATATAAAAACTTTTGACACGAGTATTGCATATGCATTCACCTTATAACTCTGTTAAGATTCATATACTGTGTTAGAATATCTTTATTGAACTTTGACTCACCCTATGTGGAAAACCATTTTCAGGTGCTGATAATATACCTCCGCCAAGACAATAGCTTGGAAAGACTTGGAGCCAACAGTTTCTATTTTTATTATTATTGTATTTATTTTGTACAAGCCTAGGGTTTTATTTGTATTGAGTTTAAACTCATTTTGTTGTAACCAAGTACTATCTTGGAAAGCTGTAGCCAATAGGGCATTACTATATCTGTTTAACTCTTATTCCATATCTTTTGCTATGACAGATGCTATAGATTCAGGGTTAGGACTTATGAATGTATTATTGCATGTGTTAAACTTTTGTAAAAAGATGAAACCTTATGAATGAGAGAACATTATATTCAGACATCTGTTATTATTTAATACCTGTGGTGGGATGATCTTATTGTAATATTTTCAGGGCGTTACACGAACATTGTTTATTTGTTCAGGAACAGTTAATCGAACATTTATTTTCTTAGGTCATGTATATATGGAGATGAAATAATAATCACCTTAGTGGATTTTGTTAGGATTTTTGGAAGAGAGACTTTTTGAGGTGTGTGGGTGTGCATTCAATTGAATGAGTGGAATGTTCTCACAAAGATAATTTTGGTATTATTTGGGAGGAGAATTTTTTTTAAGGGTTTTAGAATTTATAAGTAGGAATTCAAACAAATGAAAGATCCAAAATAATTGATAAGACACTAATAGCAGCACTCTTAATTTTTCATTTTTAAAAGCCAAACTTAGAATTGCATATATGTTTTGCAAGTTGAGCCCAACTCACTTTCTTGTCCTTGGGGTAAATTGGGTATTTGGTATCCAACATCCATAAGTTTTGGGTGTTATTAGCCTCTACTTATTTCTTTGGGTAAATTACCTCCAACCTTCTTTAAAAAAAATAAAATTAATTTTATAAATTTAATATAGTTATATTAGGCTACATAAGATTTAATTCACATAACACTCTGACTTTCTTTTTATCATAAATTTGATAGTTGTGTATGTATAAAAAAATAATGTTATCGTCTTTTTTTTATTTATTAAATAAATAAATGTTTTATTTTATTTATCTTTGCGTCTTCATATCATTTGCATTAATTTCGATCCTTATAACTTTATTAAAAGAGATATTAGTGTTAGCATAATTATATCAAAATTGTAATACTTATTGTATTTTTTTCAACCCTCAAGAGAGGTTAGTGTAATTTACCTTATTTATCTTGGACCCTCGCACATCAAAATCGCTTTTCATATTTTTTATTTTTTATTAATAATACCAACTCTTCATTTTTCATGGCCTTGACAATGGTTTTCTTTAGAAGCTCCTCTCCCTTCGACCACCCTCCTTTGGTCTTTTCCATTGGTAATCTCTTTTTTGGGTTAACGAATAAACTCTCTAAACTTGTTATCTATCGAATTCAGAATCAACTACCTCATATCAATTTAACCGAAACAAAATGAGTGACAACACTTTTGTTTTCACTGCAACTCTTTCTCGACCCCCTTTCTCCACCAACAACCCCCCCTATTCCTTCTAACAACCCTTAGCCCCCTTGGCACCTCCGGTGCTAGCCCCATCTACTTCAGCCCACCTCCGATTTGACCTTTTGCTTTTTCTTCTTACTTGATGTCTTTCTCGATTTTGATTGCTCTATATACAGTGGCGGAGTCAGAAAGTTAAATTAGGGAGGCACTTATTAATTACAATATCAAAAATTTTTACAAAAATATTTCACGCAAGTTTTTACAATTGATTTCGAGAAACATCAAAAAAATAATGTTAGTTATAACTAGTGTATCATGGACAATATAAAAAAATATGGATATAAGTCTTAAAATAAATTATATAATGATAAATTATTATTTTTATACAAAATTTGATTAAAAACTCAATATAATAATATCACGTCATCATTAGTATGCGATATCACCAACTAGTAGTTAACAAACACATAGAGAGTGAATCTTACATGTCAAATATAACTAACAATTTAATAAATTTCATATTTTTATAGTGAGATTAGTTATACTTGCATGTCAATACTAATGACATCACCGTTACATTTAAAATTTTCATAGATAATATGGTTTATAATAGTCTCTTCATTTTCAATCAAAACAACCATTATTATTTTCATAATTTTTAAAATGTCATTGACATTTCACTCTAATAATATTTTCGTAATTCTTTTTATTTAAAATATTTTCTTTATATTTACAAAAAAAAAAAAAATCACAAAATCAAGCGAGGGCACATGACCCTGGTCCTTACGTGGCTCCGCCACTGTCTATAGGGTGACTTCATCATATTTATATTGATATTTTACCAAACAGCATAGCATGTGGCATGTGAGGATTTGTTTGGAGCTCTCCTATGCAATAATTTTTCCAATGATAATGACTCAATTCAAATTACTACATATGAAGAGTATCATATACCATTAATTACGTGATACTTTAAAATCAATCATAATTACTCCATTGTTGGACTAACGGCATTGGACTACAAACTTTTGACAGATTTTACCATGTGTGAGTAAGAATATTTTTTCACTCTCATTAAAAAGATAAAATAATAAATAATAAAAATCTAATTAGTTTTTCACAACAAAGAATACCCTTGTTTATATTTGAGAAAATTGAAAAAAAAAAATAAAAATTAATAAAAATAAAAAGTAATTACACTAGAGATGTAAAATAATTATGAATAGGTGAAAATATTATGTGAAATGATGAATTTTCCCTTTCCTTCCTCTCCTCTCTTCCCTTTACAAACCCCCACCCTTGATGCCGGCAACCTCTCTCCACCCTTCCCCGTTATTGCTATTCTCTCTTTCAGCCTACCCAACTTGGGTGATTATTCCGTATTCTTGGAGTATGGACACGTGGTCCTCCATAAGGTTTTGATTGGGAGAGAGGATAGGGGCCCACGATTTATGTTGCGTATGGGGAAACAACATGAAGGCTAAATAATTGGCGATTGACTTGGAATATGGCCACATAGTGTTCTGGGATTATTAAATAATTTCCCCCCAAACTCTCCCACACACTTTATTTGGCTCCAGAGTTGGGCCTTATTTGGTAAAATTTTTGGCAAGTATAAATGTGATAATTTAAACATTATAAGCATCTCCTCACCAACTTTTCAATAGTAATAATTGTAATTATTATTTATTATAACTTACATTTTTGCCTCATCTGATGTAAACGTAAGTTACACTAAACGTTTTAGTATAGAATCTCAAAATTTAAAAAGAAAAAAAAAAAAAAAAATTCTCTCAAAAGTTGCAATAGAATAAAATCTGGATGAGATCTTTCCATGATTCTTTATGTATAAAACAGTCATATACAACTTGAATTGAAATTAGACTTCTCTATGTGATATGTGTAATATAATTTAAAGTCCTTTGAAACCTTATGTAAATCTCCACTGAGTAATTCTGTTCTCAGCTCTTTATGAAAGCACATATAATTCATATTCCTTTCTTCTACAATAAAACTGGAAAAGCTGCACACAACAACATAAGATTTTATGTTATTCATCATTGCTAAGACAAGATAGTAATTGTATGCCTTTTTTTTTTTTTTAAAAAAAAAAAAAAAAAATCATGCAAATTTGAGTCTTGGCATAAATTTGAGTCATGCCATTGTGCATATTACATCCAAAAGATCTCATTATGCAACATTAGTTTTCGTTTTATGTTTACAATTCAAGGAACCAACATGCTTAACAAAACTAGAAATTTTTTCGTGTTTATGGATGCATGTATTAGTAACAGAGCTTGCAGATGCATACAAATGAATGATAACTATAATCAGAAATTGGGAAGGCTAGTTTTTTTTTTACTAGCTAATAATGGATGTCTTGGAAAATTGGACCATTTCTCGCTCTCTATTTTTTTTTCTTTCTAAGAACTTTTGCTGTAATTTTTAAGGGGAAGGGGGTGTGGCTGGGATTGGAACCCTACTATGAGCTGGGGAACTGAGAATGGCAAGGAGTACCCCTTCAAACACCCACTGTTCTATTCTTGCAGCTTACTAAAAAACCAGTTGATATCAAGTCTTTATCGAACTAAACCAAATTCATATAAATTGGAATTTATAACAACAGTGACCAATCTTTACATGTTATCACAAATTATCAAAGCAATGCAACAATCTAAAGATCAAAATCAGGATCATTGCAAGTAGTAATTACCTTATATGTTAGATGTTGAAGTGGACTATGCTGTGCTCTTCTTCCTCTTCATCATCATCTCCTTTGGAAGTTGAAGGATTTGATTGCGAAAGCGAAAGTCACTGCAAAGATCAAACAGAAACCAACCACTGCAATGGCAGCAAAGTCCAAGAATTCATATTTGTATCCAAACTGGTCCTTAAGATACTGTTTTATTGGCATTGATTGAATCCCATCAGAGAGCTTCAATTTTTCTTCCATTTCTCCATATTGGGATGTCAAAAGGCCATACAAGCTCCAAGCTATTGGATTTGCCCAATAATACCATCTCCACCAAATTGGGATCCTCTGAATAGGGGAAAAGTTATTCAGTTGCAAGCAAAAACAGCACAAATAACTAAGGGCTCGTTTGGTTGTGTTTTGGTTTAAGCTTTCTGTTTTTGATAACTGTTTTTGAGACAATTTTATGAAATCAACCGACTTTTTATAAAACATACACCCAGTTTAGTTCCCATTAGATAGGGTTCTAGAAGGGATCGATTGGGTACACACCTAACCTTTGGTATAAAATTATTTACAAATCAACCCACTTTTTATAAAATACAAAAAAGGTGTTTCAAATTTTTGAAAACGATTTTTGCACAAAGATGAAAACAATATAAAAACGATGGGTGTTTGCGAACTTTTCATTGTTTTTGATTCAAAAAAGAAGAAAAACAAAAGCGTTACCAACCAGGACCATTCAGTTACAAGCAAAAATAGCTAAAGGGCCTGTTTGGTTGTGTTTTCGCTTTATGCCTTTTGTTTTCCTTTTCCCGAAAATGCAGAAAACTTGTTTGGTGAACTGTTTCCGAAAACTATTTTTGGAAAAAATTTCAATAATCAACCCACCTTTTAATATTTATGAAACACAAAAAAAATTGTTTTCAAATTTTCAAAAACTATTTTTGTGCAAAGATGAAAGCAATTTGAAAATGATTGGTGTTTTTGAACGTCTCAGTGTTTTGTTTCAAAAAACAAGAAAAACAAAAGTGTTACCAAACAGGCCTGAAGCGTCCAATTTCAATAGCATCCCAATGACAATGGTTAGATTTTAGGGTGTACATTACCATGCGAGGAATCATGAATCCGCTGAAAAGGTTCCACATCATGTAAAACGGAGCAGCAAGGATTGCAGCAACGTTATGGTTGGGCGTGACAGCAATAGTCATCATTCCGAAGAAGGTGAAGTATAACAAGGTGAAATACATGAAGTACAAGAACCAAACAAACTTCAAAGGGCTCCACTCGAAAGAAGCCATGAAGTAGAAGATAGCACTGTAAATAACCGACTGTACAAGCACATAAGGGAACTCGATGACAACCTGCCCAAAAAAGAATTTAGTGAAATTTGAGTGCTTACTGTTTGGAAACTGAGAAATTCTATGAACTAAAGTAAGGAAAACAGAAGAGATGGCGACAATGCAGACCTGTGCGAATGCAAATGTTAGAGCCGAGTACATCCCTGCTGCTCTTTCTCGATATGAAACAAACCTTTCAACATATACAACGGGTTGTACGGCCGTGGCGTTTGTGATTCCGATGAATAGTACTGCTGTATACATGGATCCCATTGCATTGAAGATATCCTGCTGGTTGTCCCTGTGGAAACAAGTAAAACAGCAAATAATCAGAAGGAATGATAATTCATAGATCATAAGAACACCAGAGGTCAAATATGAAAGGAATAGAAGGGGGAAGCTAGAAAAAAAAATAAGTGGGTAGAGGTTTGTGTGTTGAACATATGCAGATCTTTTCAGTTGGCCTAAAACAGACATTTCTAAGATGGTGGCGTGTCCATGTTAGACACTTCTACATGTCCAAAAGAATCATATTTAAATTTTTTTTTTTTAGAAAAAAAAAATTAGACCAGGACATGCTTTGGACACTTGGAGAACATAGATGCACATCACTTAAACACGCATGAAAGACATTATAAGTTGGAACAAAATTACTTAAGAGGATACAATAATAAAAGAAAAAACAATGTAGATTTATATCTGTTAATGCCTCCTATCCTCTTCAAACTTTATCAATTAATGTTATATTTTATTTTTATTATCTTTAAATAAGATAATAATATATGACATATAATAAATATAGAAACAATAGATTTTGCGTGTGTTCTCACGTGTCGTGTCCTATAATTTTTGAAAATTGTCGTGCTAGTGTGTCCATGCTTTTTACACCTGCAATAAAGGGTCTATTCCTAGGGAGTCAATTTTCCACCATATGAGTCTCAACAAAACCTAGATCAATTGTTATTAGTCTCAATGAATATAATCATCCTGTCGATACATTCTTTAATGATTTCTTTTCCTAATTGCTAGCTAGCTATCATCAACCATATACTTGTTAATAATCATAATTCAGTCAGTATCAGAAATGGCAACAGTGACTGAAACAATTGAGAGAAGTTTTAGTTACAAAACCTTTTAGATCCAAATTTCCAGCATATTGTACCAAACATCAACGATATGATGACCGTGTAAAAGAAGCGTACAGCAGTGTACTGTGGATTCCTCCAGTACGACAGGTTTTGCTTCCAAAGACACGCTAGGAACTGGGAAAAAAATGATAGAGAATATTTTGATGGGAAGATTAAATCTTTTGTATCCGTATTTGGTTTGCTTAACTCTTCCACAAGTTCTTTATTTCTCCTGAAACAGCAGATAATGGCATATGAATGAAGCACCGAAAAAAAGAAAAGAAAAAGAAAAACGCATTGATATGGTAATTCCTCTGCCAAAACAGAAATTTATATATACATACTGAAATAAACTTGATTTCTGATAAACTTCTGCAAAATCCACACCAAGTCGGGTTTCTTCTGCTGGAGAAGAGATCTCTAGAATCCAAGTAGCAGGGTTATACCCATATCTGATCTTTGGGACTCCTTGAACTGCCTAGGAAAATGGAAAAATAAATCAAAAAAAGAAAAAGAAAAAAAGTCAGTGATATGATGAATGGAACTTGTCATCGAATTTCAAAAATAAACTCAAGATTAAAGAAGCACAAGCCCACCTCAAAAAACTGAATAAGTTTAGAAGACTGTGTGCCAAGTGGACCGGCATAGATTAGCTTCCCTCCACGTTTCATGAGTAGAAGCTGCGATAACAGAAAAGGAAGAATGATCAGGCATCATAGAAAAATTAAAAGGCTTTTCTATGTTGAAAGATACATAAATGAAACTAAAGTTAAGGTTTCACTAAATATAATCATAGAAATTTATGGAAAAGCATAGTTCATCACTATATGCACATGTCTGCACACACATGCATAGGTGAAGATATATAGAAGGTCAACATTTATTTGAAAACATTTATTTGTTGAAGCATTTTTTTTCATTTTGCAAACCAATGTTGAATTTTAAAGCAATTCTTCATTTTGCAAACCAATAGTGAATTTTCTGTGTATCCAAATCTGCTGGTGTCCAGTTTTAACTAACTCAGCAAATATTTGATTTCAATATTGGAAAAAATAAATAAATGAAATCCTTCTTTTGAAAATCTATGGGAATTAGAGGGAGAAACCTCGTCAAAGGATTCAAAGATATCGATGCTGGGCTGGTGAATCGTGCAAACAATTGTCCGCCCTGTGTTGACAATATTCCTCACGGTTCTCATGACAATAGCAGCACTTCTGGCATCGAGTCCTGAAGTTGGTTCATCCATGAAGACAATGGAAGGATTGGCAACAAGCTCAACAGCAATGGTCAGCCTTTTTCTTTGCTCTGTCGATAACCCATCCACTCCCGGTAAACCAACTAAAGCTTCGCTTAATGGAGTGAGCTCTACAAGTTTCATTATCTCATCCACAAATTCCTGCAAAATGATAATTATAAGTCAATCTACAAAACCCAAGTACAAAGCTCTATATATATATAAACACAAACTAGTAATTAGTCATTACCTTTTGCGTTCGCGAGTCAACATGAGAAGGTAACCGCAGCAAAGCAGAAAATATGAGCGATTCACGAACTGTCAAACACGGAGAGTGAATATCATTCTGTTCACAATAGCCAGCTATCCTTGCAAATGTTTCTTGCTTTTTAGGGTACCCAGAAATATGTATGGTCCCTTCAATAGTTCCACCGGTTTTTCTACCAGCTAGAACATCCATTAGAGTAGTTTTACCAGCACCACTGACACCAACCAATGCGGTAAGCACACCTGGCCGAAATGCTCCAGTAATGTTAACTAACAGCTGCAGCCTGTCTACTATTACACCCTGCTTCTTCAATTCCTGCAACAATACAAATATGTGAGCATCGAGCAATAGCAAAGAATGTGTCAGGAAGATAAGTCATGGAATTATATAATAAATCAGAGATGAAAACTGACGTACCACAGGGACATCCACATAGTAACTAAGATTGTTGAAAGTCATGGAAAGAGGTTGAAATGGAAGAACCATGCCTCTCTTCCTTGTAATATCTCCTACAACAAGAAGAAAAAAAAAGATTTACAACTTCTAATTTAACTCAAGAGAATTAATATAAAAGACAAAAGATAGAAGCTTCTGGACAAACCTGTATACGAGTGTGAATGTTGCAAATATTCTTGCAGCTCAATAATGCATTCGCTCACGGTTTTCTTTGCTTTGCGTTGGCGCTTTTCCTTGGAAACAACTGCTTGATGATTTCCAAGGGCTGTATCAAATAGGAAAGGACTATGTGACTTGTTTTCTTACAATTATCAATAAGCTCATTGGTTGGCAAGTTATATTGAAAAGGAATTCAAGCCTAAGGTATCGCATTTTTTGGGAACACAAAATTTTCTATTTTCTTTGATAATTAAAAATTTTTCATCAATGATGTAAAAATCTATCAAAGAAGGCCATTTCCCAGTGCCGGAACCATAATCCTGAATTGACTTCTCCATCTATGAAACAGTGTGTTAAGAAATATTTATTGAGATAGGGCTTACGGTTGAGGTAAGTCAAAGCAAGTGTGAAGAGGATGTTGAACAAAATTGTATAACCAAGCAAAGCGCCCACACCAATCCAAAACCAATAGCTCTCAGGAAATAAGCTGCGGGCTTTCAGTAACATCTCGCCCAAATTCAAAGCTGTGTATTCCCCAACTCTCTACATGCCATAAAAGAGAAGGAAAAAATAGTTAAAAGAAGCCCCAATTTCTCATAACAAAATCAACAGGTCTATTGGAGATCATCGATTAAATAAAGGCTGTTAAAAAGTAGCTTGTATGGCTCATTCAAGCTCTCTCCAATGGGCCACATAAATTGTCATCGAGTTAAAGTTTTTAGATCAGCTATCAAGGATGCAAACTTGGCTGGTGATGTGGGTTCATTCGAGTTAGCTTATGAACAAATGTATAATGCAATGTATTAATTTCTGGATTTTCAAAGGTCATATGACGTTTCAAAGCAACTTAAGTTATCAACTGTTTATTTATACCATATGAAGCTGCACATCACAGGGCAGAATGGTGAGATTGGAATTGTACATCTCAAAAATTTATATATATTTTTTGCAGCGTCCATACTCATTTAAGCATCTAGTGCTTATTTCTCTTTGTTGTTATATAAATCCGAAACAATTAAGACCTGTTTGGCTGAGTTTAAATTACCTTGTCCCATGAATGCCCAAGAAATTCATTCACAGAAGCAGCATTTTGAGCATACATCAAAGGGGAAAACCAGTAACCCCAGATCCACCAAGATGGAATGCTGTCTGTCATAGAAACAAAGTTTTAAGTGCATAAACTAAGTGAAATCAAACCTGTAAACACACAAAAGTTCTAAGTTTAACCTCTGGAGAGTATAAATCCTCCAAGAGCCATGACAACCAACAATGCAAATGATCCAAAGGTGTTGGCAACTATCATGTTGCGGCCAAGTGAAGCCATCACACGGAAAAGAGCTATTGACATCTGGTGCAGAAAGAAATATAGCATAAACTGCTTAAAGCATCTGCAGATCATTAAGTAAGAAAATCAAAACATCTCAGTCGGACTCCCAAAAGAAAATTTTAACATTAAAGGATGATGAAATTTCTCTGAGAAAAGGAGAAAAATTTACCTAGTTATTTGAGGATCAAACCCGACCACATAGTATGTAGCTGCCACCCAGATGGCAGACTCGACAAGTGAAGCTGGAATACTCAAAACCCAAGAAGGAAGAGTATAAACCCAACAAGGATAGAAGAGTAAATCCCGGTGTTTGTAAAGAACAGGAAGTTTCGCTATCAACATTGGGACCTCCATGAAGCCATTGAAAAGAATCATAACCATAGCAAAGTAGAGTGCACCCAGATAGATTCCTCCATCAACCAATGTATCATGATGCATCGTTGTTCGGAAAAATACAGTCATCATGATCACAACAATCAACAGAAGCTGCAAAATACAGTGGAGTGCTCCTGTATCAGCATTTTATAACTCTTTGTTCTGGTACAAAATTTGAATCAATTTGGTTAATCCTACTTTCATCCAAGTGATGCCTTTCACAAATAAGCCAAGACACTTAGAAGGTATTGTGTCATAACTCATTGGACACTTCTCAACACTTGTTAGACACACATCCAAAAATGTACTTTTATTTTTTTATAAAATTTCTTGACTTGGACACCCTTCAAACAGTTAGAGAACACGTTTAGACACACATAAAACATATTACAAGTTTAAAAAAACAACATGAAATTCAACGATAAAAAGAAAATTAATATAAATTTATATTTATTCTTCTTATTTAGACTTCAGAAATTAGTGTTACATTGCATTTTATTATTATCTTTGAATTAAATATTTATATACATGACATATAACAATTGTCTATCCTTATATATGGCATATAATAAATATATAAAACCATATATTTTGCACGTCTCCTCTAAGTGCCGTGCTCTACAATTTTAAAAAATTTATGTGTCAACGTGCCCATTCTTCTTAGCTTGAGAAACTTGGTTTGTAATCATTACATGTTCCCAGAATAAATTTAAAGTTTACAATTAAGATAATAAACAGCGTCCCAGAAGGTTACCTGCACGAATTTAAAGATATAAACGAATGAATTCCGTTTCATCAGCAACATCTGCCAGGAAAAGCTGATCTTGAGAAGCTCTGTCCTCTTCACACCATAGGTAGAAGTTGACAGGGCTGCTGGATGATTATAACGTCTATCATAGGGAACAGCTAGATCTTGTGACAAAGCACTGCCCACGCAAAATGATTGAAAAGCTTCTGCAAACCTTGCCACGGGTATATACTGGTAGTGGCTATCGAGGAACCAATACTGTTCTTGATCCTTTTCTGATAAAACCTGTTATAAACATAAAAAAAATAGAGGCAAAAAAATATATATTAATAATAATTTGAGATTATACCTTGGTAAAACATAAGATCAAGTGTAAAGTTCCACATCCACACACTTACTTCCTGCAAAAAATCAGCCACATTTTTTCTATCTGGACACTGAAACCCCATATGTGTAAAGAATTCAAGAGCAGCCTCACGGGGTCCTTGATATACGATCTGTCCCTCAGACAAAAGAATAATATCGTCAAACAGCTCATAAGTCTCAGGATCTGGTTGTAGAAGGGAGACGACTGTGGTCTCATCAAGAGCATGAGTTGCATATCTAAGATATTTGATTATTTGATGAGTAGTTGAACTATCAAGTCCAGTTGATATCTCATCCATGAAAAGTACTCTAGATGGACCGACTAGCAATTCACCTGCCAAGCACATAATTTGCATTTGTTGGAATCTGGGCCAAACTGGAAAGTAAGCAAGTTATATCAATTGAATCAATGGAGAGACTAGTTACCAGTAGTAAGACGCTTCTTTTGGCCCCCGGAGATTCCTTTAAGCATGTCATCCCCCACCAATGTGTCCTCGCAAATGTCTAATCCTAAAATCTTTGTAAAAACAGTTCAGGGCTATTTTAAAAAATGCACAGAACTTTTTCCATGCACATGAACTATATATGCAATGATATTTTCATGAATATAATTAATTATTATGAAAGTAAAAGATGTGTAATTCAATCTTAAATAATTCGTTTTATGTGTAGTGGGAAGAATGAGAGATCCAAAATTGCCAGAGTTTTTTAGTTTTGGCGTTATGACTAAGCACTAGGAAGTTCAAATGGAAGAATGGCAAGAATTACAAAGGAAAACTACAACTGCTAGTTTAATGGCTTGCAATATAGAATTATTCAAAGAATATTGATGGCATAGCCATTGACTGGTTGGAAGCCCGTTATCGGATTTGGAAGCCTAGGGTGAAGCCCGGGGACCTGAAGACCTTTTGGTCTCATAAATGTCATTGGTAGATTATTATTATTGGTATTTAGTTAGTTTTAATATATAATTAGTAAGATATTCTGACCTTGTTTCCAAATAGTAATAAGGATAGTTTCCAATTTCAATTAGGGTTAATAGCCTGTATGTGCTAAGCTTTCGATCAGTATGATAATTAGATATTGAATTTGAGAAAAGGCCGTGGGCTATTGTGCGTTTCTGTCCCTCTCTTCTCCTATCTCGTCTACATCAATTACACTAGCAGAGACCTTGCAATATAGACATTATTTTCCATGAGAAGTAATATAAAATTTACATCATTCAAAAGTATACCTTCATAATGTACTCCACAACCAGAGTTTTCTGTTCTCCGAGTGCTAATGCCTAAAGAAGGAAAATAATCATTTTATTATCGCTACAGAGACCAGCTCTTTAAACACACTGTCTATCTGTGCGCACACAAAACAGAATGGCACGTACCTTAATAAATATATCAAGTTCTTCATCAGGAATTACCCTGTTTTGCTTCTCTCTTTTCAAAAGTTCCGAAAGCATATCTGTGTCAGTTATTCATATTTCACAAACAAGATTGTATCAGAAACAAGTAAAACCAAGGTGCAGATAAAGAGGGCACACAATAAAAGATGATGTCCCAGAACTTACCATGCTTAAATCCAACGCCCTGACAACGTCCTGAGAACTCAAGAGTTTCTCTTACTGTCATCTCTGCCATATGCCAATCCTGCTGGCTGACATAAGCAGAAGTTCTTTGGGGAACAAACTCCTTTAGATCGTGTCCATTGTATGTAATTCTCCCTGACATCTTAAAAGTAACTCAACCACATTAATGTGAAGTAAACCAAAGAATTCAAGAGGAATATATGGTAACATGTTTTTTCTACATTTGTACGTGTATTTATGTTCATATTTCATATTTAAGTTCAAGCCCCTATATGCATCAAACAAATCTGAGCTCATTGCATTTTGAAAGTTCACAGTTCAGAATCGTTCCTCACCCTAAACATATTTGTCATGTGATTTGTGTAACCTTTTTCTTTTCCTTCCTTGAAAAAGAAATAAAAGAAGGGAAAAAAAGAAAAAAAAAAGAAGAATCTTAGAACAGTAATGTCAGTTATGTGCAAAATACAAGCAAACTTATTGTGGGGTGAGTGAAAAAAAAAATGCAAACCTACATATCAGCTCCAAAATGGGGTACTTGCCAATAGTTTAAAGTTTAGAGGCTCCCTACTCAAATTCATCCTTACTTTGACTATGAATAATACATGCAAGGATTTAACAATAAGCAACTTGCACAAGATATTCTTGATACCTGCAGACCAGGTCCAGGCCGTCCAGCAAGGGCCAAAAGAAATGTTGTCTTACCAGAGCTTGGAGGACCCAAAAGCAAAGTCAATCTAGAATAAAATAAAAAATAATAATAGTTAAAAAATACAAAACATTAAAGCATCACTATAGAAACTTGCATATTCAAAAGGAAGAGAAGCAGAAAGTTGAAACAATACCTGGAAGGCCTAATAATACCACTGATGTTGTTTAAAATTGACAATTTCTTTCTTCTGCCCGGAAAAATCCTCAACATCCCCAAGAAAGTCTTTTCCAATTTTTTAGGAACAGAAACATAGTAAGAATTTCATAATACAGAATGAGACTACAGCTGGAAAATAGTTAAGGATGAAAGAAAAAAAAAAAAAAAAAAAAACTTACCTCAGTCATGTTAAAAATGAAATTGGGAATAGTGGGCAGTGCTCTGCTTCCAACATGGACAAAAGCATCGACACACAGGTCCTGAAACCGAACCTCAACTTTTGGGAATTCCAAATCAACTCTACAATTTCAAAAGAAAAAAATAAAAAGACACACGGCCATAGCAACAGCTTCAGCTCAAAAGAAAATCGAAAGAAAGAAATCAATTAAAATTTAAGAAAAAGGGCAAAAAAAAAAAAGAAAAAAAAAAAGAAAGAGACCGTGAATTTGATATTCAATGTGGTTTTCAACTTCGGACGCAACGTTTGCAACACAAATACAGAAGGCAAACCAAAGAACTTATAGCAATTGATAGTTCATATTACCTTATGGGAAATGAGTTTGAATCATGGAATCAAAATATTTAGTTTCCATGTGTTCTATGTTTTTGTGTCCTATATGAACCCACATAAGTGTCTCTTGTGATCATTTCAAAAATTCAATATAGTCCCCACTCCATTTTTTCTATATGGTATCAGAGCAGGTTGATTGGGCCTTACCTAAACTTTCCATAGCTTCCATCACTCGGAAGCTGGCACTTGACCTGCCACATCACACCAAGAACGAGTAGGCTCCACATCACAAGGCATGAGCCTTGCTCGCATTATGGCCTCGACTCAACACCTAGTCTACCTCACCACTAGACAGCTCGTTCGCCTCGCCTCACCAAAGCTCCACTTGACTTCATTCTCACACCTTCACACCGAGTAAGGTTGATCACACCTACCTACTATAACCCTTGGCATGACACTAGAGGATGAGCTAGCCTCCATGGCCCAACCCTCCTATAAATGGTCTCTACCTCCATGCAGAGACACATCCTTGAGGAGATGTCACTCTCCCCGCCTTGATGAGAGGTGTCCCCCTCCATGGCCATTCTCTACTAAGGTTGTTTCAGCTCTTCCCTCTCCACCTTTGGTAGTGTGGTGCCATCTTTGTGTGTACCATGATTCTAGATGGTCCATGGTCTGCCCACATCACTATAGAATCAACATTTTGAGTTTGATTTATAAAATCATGGAATCAAATATTTAGTTTCCATGTTTTCCATTTGGATGTATCCTATCTTGTGATAATTGTTGTATCTCACCAGTCTCAATCTCAACACATATTTATCATGTGGGGAATGGGTAATTTTGAATAGGAAATCAAACATTTGATTTTGAAAGGAAAAAGAACTATGTCAAAAACACCAAGTACCAAGAGCACACGAGTCACTCTGATATAGTTATTAAGGCAACTATACTATTGTAACAATTTCAACAACAATAACTACACATAATACACGGTCATTAATGGTAGATCATGTAAGTCTAGTTTCCCACTTGGTGTTTGATTGAAAAATTCTCTCTTAAAAAATTTCAATTGATCCAAGAATCTAAAATCCTGTGTTAGTAGGAGACTTAAAATAAAGACGACCCAATCAATCTGTTTTGGGGTAAATTTTTTAAAATAGACCTTAGGAGCTCCAATCATGCACAATGATCTTTGCAGAGCACTAAATCAAGTAATTGTGATGAAGAATGAGATTATTATAGGCCATCAGGTAATCAATATATCATACTACCCATCAATTTCCTAATTGTCCCAAATATGCTATCACTGAATATAAGTGCAAACAAATATTCAAAAGAATGCATGCTAGAAATTACCAAAAGGATAATTATGGGCTATGAAGAAATCCATTCTACTTTGGTCCAATAATCTATATAAAAGTTTAGGACAACCTATTCTTCCAAAAATTTTATACAGAATATCCAATCAGAATAATGTAACAATGACACGCCCTTGATCGATCTTTTCATTTGAAATAATAAGACCTAAATCTGTCAAATCATTATCTATAGAATTTCCAAATAATAGTAAGACCTAAATTTGTCACATCATTCTTCGTAATCTTTTGTTTCTAAAAAAAAGTCAAACCACGGAGGGGTAACCTTCAAGGCTAGACCGTAGAGGAAGCCAAAGAGGTCACCTTTGATGGTGCTACATAGTATAGCTACTCAACCATATAGTAATATAGAAGCGGGGATTCGAACTCACACTTCAGACACTAGGTATGATTCATCAAGGCTTGGAAGGCTTGTCCTACCAACGTAAAGGCTGGACGGCTGGTCCAGAGGGGAGTGGAACTCAGGACCTAGGCCTTAATACCCCAACTCCTTACCACTCGGCCAACCTCAGCGGTTAAAATGTCCAAAAGGGACTGAGATATTTGCTGTTTCTATATCACTACTAACAGGGTTATCATTATGTTTTGTGAATGGAAAGTAAAATGATCTGGGAATGCTCTCCAAAGTGGTAGAATTTTTCATTGTTTTGGAAACCCAAAAAAACACTGCACAATTCATGAACAGAAATGGAGAACCAACTTATCCAAGACTAAGGTTTTCGATAATCAAACTTACGCATTGAATCTTCGCTTGATTCTATTAAAGAACAACTCCATATCATCATTAACCGCACTAACCAACTTATCCAAGACTAAGGTTTTCTCTTGAACTTCGAGATTACCAACATCAACCACCGATATTTCTCCGGCAATGTTCCGAAAAAACGAGGTCCGAGCTTGAACATAGGTCGGAGATCTCTGCAGAGCAGCCCACCGAAGAGCCTCCTCGTCATCGCCTACTCTGTTTTCCCCTGTTCTAGCAAACATAGTTGCAGAGGAGTTCCACATTTTGTGGTACATGGGTTTTGAGAGAGAGAGAGAGAAAGAGATGGGATAATAATGAAGGGTTGGGTGAGAGATTTAAAGACATTGTGAAATGTGTTGTGTTGGATGTGTCTATACAGCAGCTTTGAAGGTTCAAAGAGGTTGTTGAGCTCTCTAAAGGCTAAATTAATTGGGCATCTCTCTCTGTTTTCTTTGTGTCTCTTTCTTCTAGAGTCCCCTGTAGTTTGTGTGAAGCTAGTACCGAATCCATGAGAGAGAGAGAGAGAGTAGAAGAGACAGTTGGGAGATTAAGAAACTTAGGTGAGAATTTGGGAAGAGATTTGAGAGTGTTTCAATTTTCAAAAGTAGTTAAAACAGTTGGGAAAAATTAGCAGAAGGTCTTCTTTCTTTCGTCTTAGTTATGACTTCCAAGTCCAAGAACAAGTGCCTCTCTCTATGTGGTAACTTTTTCCACAAAACGTGGCATTCAAGGGACACACAAAACTTTCAAGTTCACTCATTTATTCATTTATTTATTTATTTTTAATGGGTTGGATTTTTTTTTATGTTGATATCTTAATTCGAGGGAAGAGAACTCAAGTGGCCTACATGACTTATTCCGGACTCTATTTTAATAATTTAAATTATTCATTTTATAGAGTCGTATAAAATTTATGAAAAAAAAAAAAAATTAGTTAGATCAAGTAAGCATAACTTTTCCGTTTTACTACATTTGTCTCCAAAAAAATAAATGGCAAATATATTTTTGAAATTGACCATCTATTTTTTTAGAAACAAATGTGACAAAATAAAAATGTTACAATTATCGGATCATCCTAAATTTTTTCATAGAAAATATACATCGAAAGCCCTACAAAATGAACAGTTCTAATTATTAAAATGAGAACCATGGTGAGTCCTACAGGCCGTTCAAGTTATCTCATGTTGAGATACTAACATGAGAGAAGCCTAACCCAAATTGTAAATATATTTCATGAGATTTAATTAAAATAAAATTTACTCCATGTGATTCTGAAAATTATATTTCACACTTTGAAATTTTTAATTTCATAAATAACCTATTTTATTAATAAATCAAGTCAACCGATATTTTTTTAATGATATTAGAAATTTATATCAATTAATAATTTAGATAATTTTAATATTGTATAAAAGAGCAATTAGAAATTTTATTTTTTCAGTTAATTCTATTCAATATAAAATTCTGATAATGAGATATTTGTAATTTTTTAAATCATAAGAACAATTTGTATTTTAAATAAATTTTAATGAATGTATTTCTAATTTATTTTTTAAATATACCCATCATATTAAGAAAGGGAACACACTCTTTAATTATGTGAATAATACAGATATTTTGAATGGTAACTGATGATACTGTGTGCTCTAGATGGAACAGGTCGGATTGATCTACGCTTCTCAAATTGTTGTCCGATTGATGATGCCCACAGAGAAACCTGCAAAAGAGTTCAACAGGGAACAAGGAGTCTCCCAGCGAACCCTCCGACGAGCAAGTTAAAGAGGTGAGAGTGGTGGAGATGTAGAGGGAGGATGGAGATAGAGAACTTAACCTTCTCCTTGTCTTCGAAGCCTGCTTATATCCTTTGTTCATCATTTCCTTGTCCACTCCAAGCTGTCATGTTGGCCGAAAGTCTATATTCTAGCTTACCTTGTTCGTGGCGTGGCTGTCCTGTTCCAACGTGAAAGGGTTATCGTAATAAATGCTGCAGGACTAATTAATGGCTGATGTGTGGTGCAATAACTCTGCAGGATCTTTGTCTGCTGATGTGGATGATTCTTCTCGTGACACGCGTTTAGGTGTCGTTGGTCCTTGATGCAACGTTGGGCTTTAGTGTTTAAATTATGTGTTGGGCTCTAAGTGGTGGACCAAAAGCTCCTATAGGCCCGCCTATGTCAGTAGTCCCTCATTCCAAGTGCAGCTTTAGTCCAATGAAGAGAATAAAGAAGAGGATGCATTTTAAAGAAGTGGGGCCGACAGGGCCCTGCACCCACCACGAGAGGACAGGGGGTTGTGAGAGGTCGACGGAGAGAGGACCGACCGGGAGGTGGGCCGAACGCGAAGGATGGCCGAGTGAGGCGATCGGCCGCAAGGAGGGCCAAATACCAAGGGTGAACGAGCGAGGCGACTGGCCGAGGGAGGACTGACCGCGAAGGGTGACCGAGTGAGAAGGTCGACTGAGAGGAGGGCCGACCGCGAAGGGTGACTGAGTGAGAAGGTCGACCGAGGAGGGTGACTAAGTGAGAAGGTCGACTGAGAGGAGGGCCGACTACTAAGGGTGACCGAGTGAGAAAGTGGAGTGGCAGTGCGCGGGTCTCGAGGAGCGGCGGGGCACATGGTGATGTGAAGTGGAATAGACGGGGTAGGGGAAGGGGGCAGTGGATCGTGGTTGTACATGTGGCGGAATCCCATGGTGGTGGAGGCAATGCGTTTTAACAAGAAACGAAGGGATAGGGGAATATTGGATGTTGAAAAGGTGGGTTTGGAAAATTTTTTGAAAATTTTCAAACTGGCGAAATTTAACCTTGACCCTTGGAATATAGGAAAACCATGGGCGTTTGGAGTTGTTCACTTTACCTACCTTTTTGCAAAAAACCAACACGTCCCAGAAGTAAGCTTATTTGTTTCCAATGATACACCTCCGCGACACTTCGTGAACTTCCTCGTACCGGCGTTTGAAGCTATACGTAGACACGTAGGAGAGATGGCTCGAGACGAAGTGCCAACCACGAGATTAGACTTTTTGGGGGATGACAACGCAGTGGAACTAGCAGAACAGTACTGGGCGGAGCGAAGGGAGGAGAGGGGAGCGGGGCAAGTGGGTGTGGGCCCGTCTGACGATGATGATTACCGTCGCTAGGCCAATTAGCCAAGTGGAACCGGACCATTGCCACACCAAGCCCGACAGGTCCACATTTACGGCGGAGGAGTTGGAGGAGGTACGAAGGAAGTACCAAATTCCGGCAGAGATAGAGTTAAGGGTGCCCACATCTAAGAAGAGGGCGTCAGATGCGCGGCCGGCAGAGTTCTCATTGTACGAAGAAGCATTGCAGGCGGGGCTGAGGTTGCCCATCCCCCCAGTAGTGGTAGATATACTGAACCGACTGAAGGCGGTGCCAGGGCAGTTGATGCCCAACGTATGGAAAATTATAATGGCTTGCGCGATAACATGGCTACGGGCTACCGAGCCAGCGGCGATGACAGTGGAAGAATTCTTTTCTTGCTACAAAGCGTCCGGTCAACAAAAGACATAGGTGACTTTGCAGGCGGTGGTAGGTAAAGGGTTAGTAGCCGGGCTACCATCGTCTATGAAGGGTTGGAGATTGAGGTGGTTCTTCGTATCGGCGAATGGGGGGGAGGGGGTACACATGACATAGAAGTTCCCCACGAAGTCGACGGAGCCGAAGTTGGGGGAGGAAGCAGAGGGTAGGGTCAAAAAGGTGAAGAAGTGGAGGGAGAAAGAGGGTGTTAGATGGGACGACCTGGTCCGTCCTTCAGCTTTATATGCCTTAGGATTAGGACCGCAGCCGGTGGAAGAAGACCCTGCAGTGGAGGAGTTGGAGGCAAGGCGAAAAGCAGACGAAGCGGAAGAGAGGAGGACCCTTGCCAGGGCAGAAAAGTTTAAGGAGACACAATTGGGGCCTGCCTCTAAGCTGGTGACGAGGGAGCGGGTTTGACCACGTCCCAAGCTATTGGGCGACAAGGACTTGACTGGCTTCGCCCCACTACCGCCTCTAGTAGACCCGTTGAAAGAGAATGGCAAGCAGGAGATGGAAGCACTGTTGAAGAAGACAAAGAAGAAGAAGAGGGCGGCTGTAGAGGAGGGAAAAAGCGCTCCCGTCTTGAAGAAGATGAAGGTTGGGAGCGAGGACGCCCTTATAGTAGAGAGGATGAAGGAGGGAAGGGTAGAGGAAGCTCCAAAAGGAGAGACCGCCCAAGTGTTAGAAGAACACGTGGAGATCGCCCAGGTGACGACGGAAGATGAGGGTCCAGGCACCCAAGTAATGAAGGAAAACTTAAGCCCAAGTGCCCAAACGGTGGCGGCGGTTCCTGTACTAGAAGTAACCCCCAGTCCCAGTAGAGGGAAGACTGGGACCAGCACTCTGGGTACGAGTGCCACGCTGACAACCACGTTATACCATGCACGCGTGCTGGTGGGTCGTTCGGTGGACGAAGGGGAGAGGGCTAAGGTGGCGGCTGACCGCCTAGTTGGAGTGTTAGAGGACACTGCCGTGCGGTCAATGGCTCGGTTAGAGGAGGCTGACCTCCTGAGAGGGTTGTGCTCGGCCCAAATGGAGGCAGCGACCTTGGCGGTTGCCTTGTTGAATAAAGCGACTCGTGCAAAGATGGAAATAGAGCCGCTGAGGGTCAATTGGAAAGGGTGAAGGGGCAATTCCAAAAAATTTTAGAGGAGACAACAGGCTGGAAGAAAACCGCTTAGAGCGCTTGCGCGAAGGCACTGGAACGTGCGCAAAGGGCGAAGAAAATGGAAGTGTTGGCGGTGGTGCAGGGCCATGTAGCAGACCGTGTTGGTGCTGAGCTCCTCGCGACCGGGTCAGAGTTGGAAGCGGAACGCCGCAAGGTGGTATCGCTGGAGTTCCAGCTGGCGAGTGATAGGAAACAACTAGAGTTGGCCCAACAAGCCTGCACCACTGCTAACGAGAGCTGGAAGGAGGCCATGAACAACTATGAAATGCTACGCGACCAGGCGGTCAAGGAGAAGGAAGAGGCCGACGGTCGGATTGTAGAGTTGGAGAAGGCCCTAGCGGATGAGAGGGCCAAGTCGGCGTCTGAGAGGGCAGAGTTGGAGAAGGCCCTAGTGGATGAGAGGGCCAAGTCAGCGTCTGAGAGGGTAGAGTTGGAGAAGGCCCTTGCAGAGGAAAGGGCCAAGTTGGCTTCTGAGAGAGCGGCGTACCCCGACCTGTGTATGGCGGCTGTAGAGCAGTTCAAGGGGTCCGTCGACTTCCAGATGGCCATTGATGCCGCTGTCGCCAGCAGCTTGTCAAAGGAGGGTGAGGGGGGATAGGCCGTCGAGGGCGGCCGCTAGAGGAAGGAGTAAAGAGGAAGTAATCCAGAGCTTCCAGCGATCGGACTTCTATGAGCACGAAATGAGCGAGTTCTGGGACAGCAGTTGGAAGACCTTTATGCACAAGGCGCAAGAGCTGTTTCCAGACACCAACTTCAGTCTCGTGAAGATAGGAGAAGACGACGTCACCCAGACCCCCCTGGACGAGGGGGTTGAGGAGAAGGATCTGGCCTCTAGTGAGGAAGAATAATCTATGTAAAAATTTTGCTTTTGTTTGTTTTTGTTTTTGTTTTTGTTGTTGTTGTTTTTTTTTATATATATAATTTCTACAGCAAGTTGTATGTAACCGTAAGTTTTGTAAATAAAACGAGTTTTTTTTTTTGGTATCATTGCTGTCCTTATTTCTTTTGAGTTGTAAGTTTGGAATAATGAAAATGGCTGAGAAGAATTCAATGAAAAGTGGGTGTGAAAGTAAGACGTTTTGAAATAATGAAAATGGCTAGTAAATTGTGACATAAAAAGTTTAAAAATGGTTAACCGAGTTAACTTATGGTAAAAGTATGAAGTAAAAATGTTAAGGATGGGCAGACATGAAAATGTTAAAAATGAGAGTTTGGTCTGTATGTAAAAAATGAGTTAAGAAATCTTGTAACATGGACTTGGATGTTGACTAAGTATGCCAATCGTGTGAAAGCTCTACTGGAGTTTTAGCTAAGACTTGGAAAGATCTACCATGGTAAAGCTTTAGTTGACTCAATCTGGCTGAGCTCGTCGTGCTCAGTCTGGTTGAGTCTTTAATTAACTCAGTCTGGCTGAGCTCTTCGTGCTCAATTTGGCTGAGGCTTTAGTTAACTCAGTCTGGCTGAGCGCTTCGTGTTCAGTTTGGCTGAGGCTTTAGTTGACTCAGTCTGGCTGAGCGCTTCGTGCTCAATCTGGCTGAGGCTTTAGTTAACTCAGTTTGGCTGAGTGCTTCGTGCTCAGTCTGGTTGAGCGCTTCGTGCTTAATCTGGCTGAGACTTTAGTTAACTCAGTCTAGCTGAGCGCTTCGTGCTCAGTCTGGCTGAGGCTTTAGTTGACTCAGTCTGGCTGAGCTCTTCGTACTCAGTTTGGCTGAGGCTTTAGTTGACTCAGTCTGGTTGAGCGCTTCGTACTCAGTCTGGCTGAGGCTTTAGTTGACTCAGTCTGGCTGAGCTCTTCATACATTGATTAACAAGTCATTATGCAGGTAATGGAGATATAACGTCATTTGCATTTACGGGGTAACCTACTGATCACAAGTCTTACACCACGTATAGAAAGGACAAAAACGAACAGGTGTGTAGATCGTCAAAAAGAACATACAACAATTGAGCAATACAAAAGTAGAAGACGCTATTTTACTGGAAGTAACACTTCAAGTGCTCGGCGTTCCACGGATGGAGGAGGTCTCTGCCTTCAATGTCTTGGAGTCGGTAGATGCTTGGGCGAGGTCTGGCTTTAACGACATAAGGCCCTTCCCATTTGGTGGCAAGTTTGCCTTCGGCGGGATTTTTGGTGGCGAGAGTCGCCTAGCGCAAAACTAGGTCCCCAACTGCGAACTCTCTCAGTTGAACTTTGCGATTGTAGTGTGTTTTCATTTTTTGTTGATATAAGGCTCGTCTAACAGCAGCTGTCTCTCGGAGCTTTTCAATCAGGTCTAAATCAGCCTGACGCAAGTCTTCGGTGAGTTCTGAATCTGGGTGCAGAACCCTCGGGGTTGGCAGGCCGATTTCAACTAGGATGACCGCCTCAGTGCCATACGTTAAGCGAAAGGGGGTCTCTCTAGTAGGGGTTCGGGCGGTAGTGCAATAGGCCTAAAGTATGTTTGGTAGTTCCTCAGCCCAGAGTCCCTTGGCGGCTTCCAACTTAGTTTTGATGATCTTCAAGAGAGAGCGGTTGGTGACCTCGACTTGCCCGTTGGCTTGGGGATGGCTTAGGGAAGAAAAGCACGACTGAATGTGGAGCTCTGCACAAAATTTCCTGAACTTGGCATTGTCGAATTGCTTGTCGTTGTCGGAGATGATGGCTTGGGGGATTCCAAATCGGCAAATGATCGACTGCCGGATGAATCTGGTTGTGTTCCATTCGGTGATTGTGGCGAGGGGTTCCGCTTCCACCAATTTGGTGAAGTAATCAATGGCTACCATAGCGAACTTTGTTTGGCCCCTACCCGTGGGCAATGGACCAACTAAGTCTATGACCCACTTGGCAAAGGGGTAGGGACTGCTGAGCGTAATCAGTTCTGTCGGCGGGGCATGGGGGATGTTGGCGAAGCGCTGACACTTGTCGCACTTAAGCACGAACTCAGTGGCATCTTGGTTGAGAGTAGGCCAGAAGTAACCAGTGCGGAGTATTTTATGGGCCAGCGACCTGGCACCGAAATGGTTACCACATACACCCTTGTGAACTTCCCTCATCACATAGGTCGCTTGGGAAGGGCTGAGGCACTTAAGGTGTGGGCGTGAAAATCCTCGTTTGTACAGGAGGTCGCTGATGAGGATGTAATTGGACGATCGGGCTCTTACTTTGGCGGTCTGCTGTTTGTCTTCTGGTAACTTCCCATTTATCAAGAATAGAAGGATGTCCGCTGCCCATGGGATAGGTTCATTTTGGAGGAAGTGGACCTCTAGCTGAGTTGGCGAAGTGGCCGAGTGGGCATGGTATTCAAGACGAACTCCGTGGCTGAGGTCGGATTGGTCAACCGAGGCTAATTGGACCATTTTATCTGCCTTGGAGTTTTCTGACTGAGGGATGTGTTTGATGTGAAAAGTGTTGAAAAGGCGAACAAGGGGGAGTATAATATCCCTATAGGCTCGCATTGTGTCGTCCTTGGAGTAGAATTCCCCCGTGATTTGTCCGACGATCAATTGGGAATCACAGAACACTCGGATATTGCTCACACCAATGTCTCTAGCTAGGCAAAGACCTGCTATCAGGGCCTCATACTCAGCCTCATTATTGCTTACGTTGAACAGGAAATGGAGAGCACACTTGAAATAACCACCCTCGGGGGCGGTGAGGATAAGACCAGCCCCACTACCTTCTTTGCGGGATTGACATTGAGGGTCCAAGAGTGGGGATCGTCTGCCTCAGTGTTGAATTGCTTGGGCAGTGGGCTGTTGTTGGAGTGGGATTAGTGAACTCCAGGATAAAGTTGGCGACAGCCTGTCCTTTGATCACTGTTCGAGGTCGGTAGGAGATTTCAAACTGGCTAAGCTCAACTGACTGCTGGACAGCTCTGGTTGTTGCATTATCTTCTTCAAAGGTTGGTCAGTGAGGACCACTATGGAGTGAGCTTAGAAGTAAGGTCGGAGCCGTCTTGAGGCTATGACCAAGGCCAAGGCCATTTTTTCCAGCAATGGGTACTTCTGTTCTGCTTCCCTAAGAGCCCGGCTAATGTAATAAACCGGGCATTGTATGGAGCCATCCTCCCTGATGAGGGCCGCACTGACTATGGTGCTCGATACAGCTAAGTAGAGAAAAAGGGGCTCTCCCGTGAGCGCTTGAGAGAGTAGGGGGGGTTGGCCATGCACTGCTTCAACTGTTGGAAGGCCTCTTCGGATTCGGTCGTCTACTCGAAAGCTTGCCGAAGGACTTTAAAAAAGGAGAGGCACTTGTCTGTTGCGCGGGAAATGAAGCGGTTGAGGGCGGCGACTCTGCTGGTAAGCCTTTGAACCTCTTTAACCATTCTGGGTGACTGTATTTCTACCAGGGCCTTGATCTTTTCGGGGTTGGCCTCAATACCCCATTGACTGACCATGAAACCCAGGAATTTCCCAGATCCAACGTTGAAGGCACATTTCTCCGGATTCAGCTTCATTTGATACTTACGTAGGGTGCCGAAGGTCTCCCGCAGGTCTGCCAGATGATCAGAGGAGAGTTTGCTCTTGACTAGCATGTCATCGACGTACACTTCCATGTTCTGACCTATCTGGTGATAAAAAACGGCATGGACCAACCGTTGGTAAGTTGCTCCGGCATTTTTCAACCCCAAATGGCATGACACGATAGTGGTAAGTTCCCCGGTCAGTGATGAAGGAGGTGTGTTCCTGGTCAGACGGGTGCATTAGAATTTGATTGTAGCCAGAGAAGGCGTCCATGAAACTGAGCATTTGATGGACGGCCGTGGCGTCGACAAGCAGATCTATGCGAGGAAGGGGATAACTATCTTTGGGGCAAGCTCGATTGAGATCGGAGTAGTCGACGCAGAGTCGCCATTTACCGTTATTTTTACGGACCAAGACCACATTTGACAGCCATCTAGGGTAGTCCACGTTATTGACAAACTGTGCCTCCAGTAGCTTGTCTACCTCAGAAGCAATAAGAACGTTGCGTTCTGGGTGGAAGATGCGCTGCTTTTGGCGGAAGGGTCGGAATGAGGTTCGATTCTCAAACGATGAGTGATGAAAGATGGATCGATACCCGGCATGTCGGAATGGGTCCAAGCAAACACATCATTGTGCTCGGTCAAGAGGGCTATAAGATCGGCCTTGGCTTGAGGGGATAGTTGGCTGTCGATCTTGGCTGTTTTTGCTGGTTGGTGGGATCGATGGGGACTTCAACGAGTTCTTCCACTAGTTTCCCTTTGACTAACTCGTCTTCGTCTCTAACGTCGAGTCTTTCGATGATCATGGTCTCCTTCAACTTGACCTCTTTGAGTGAAGCGACATAGCATTCTCTGGCCACAGTCTGCTCCCCCTTCACGGTGCCAACTCCGAGGTTGGTAGGAAATTTCATGGCCAGATGGTACGTGGATGTGATAGCTTGAAAAATGTTAAGGGCGGTGCGACCGAGGATGATGTTATAAGCAGAGGGACAGTCGACGACGAGAAAAGTGAGCAACTTAGTGGTCTGCCATGGGTATTCTCCAATGGTGATGGGAAGATCGATGGAGCCTATGGAGGTCACCCAGTCTCTAGTAAAACCAACTAGTGGGGTTTGGAGAGAGGACAAACTTTCTTCTCCGACCTTGAGCTGGCGATAGGCGTTTAGGAAGATGATGTCTGAAGAGCTACCATTGTCGACAAGCACCCGTCTGACTTTGTAATTGAAGAGGAGAGCAGAAATGACGAGGGCGTCGTCATGGGGGTAATGGATGCCTATGCAATCAGCCTCCGTAAAGGTGATGGGCTTCATCCACTACTTGGGGTGTTTGAAGGGGCTGTCCAATGTTGCAACTTCTTTATCTGAGCCCTGCCTTATTTTTCTGAGTTCTGCTCGTTGAGCCGAACGGGATGGTTCTCTACAAGCAAGCTCGGCAGCAATAACTCTGATCTCTCCAACCAGGGGGGCAGGGTTGCCTTGTGCCCGGGGTTGCTGTGGGGGCCGATCATGACCTTGGTTAGGTTACGCGGGTTGTCGATGAGGGGTACGCCGGTGGTTGTTTCTGGTAGGTTTAGTCCTTGGCCGTTGCTGAAGGCAGGTTACCGTGAACCAACTGAGACGCCCCTGGCGTATCAAGCCCTTAGCCTGGTCTTTAAGGTTAACACACTCCTCGATATTATGACCGTGGTCCTGATAGAAACGACAGTATTTGGACTGGTCTCGACGGTTGGAAGGAGACCGCGACAGTTGAGGCCATTTCAAGGGATAATCTCGTTGGATCTGGTTCAAGACTTGTTCCATGGGGGAATTGAGGGGTGTGTACCGCTTGAACCGGCCGGGCGGTCGGATAGGTGCCGACCGGTTGGCTCGAGCAGGTCGGTCGGTATACTGAGGTGTTTGCTGTGTGTACTGGGTGCTTTTGGTTTCAGGGTCCTTTCTCTTCTCTTTAGGGGTCGAGTTTTTGTTCACGGAATCTTGTTGGGCGGCTAGGGAATCTTCGGCGTTCATGTATTTTTGGGCTTTGGAGAGGAGAGTTGCCATGGAGATTTGAGGGTTTTTTGAGAGGGAGAAAAGAAAATCGGATGATCGTAGACCGGCCATGAAAGCTGTGGGAATGACCTTATCATCGTTTTCTGCTACCTGCAAGGCTTTGGTGTTGAAGCGAGTGACGAAGCTGTGACAATGACTCCCCCTCTATTTGACGGATGTTGAGGAGTTGGGTTGCCGGACGCCACTGGCGTTGGGCATCGATGAAGTGGCTGAGAAATGAGTCACTTAGGTGTTGAAAAGTAGAGATAAAGTCTGTTGGCAGGTGACTAAACCAGAGTCGGGCCGACCCTTTAAGTGTTATGGGGAAAGCCTGACACATGATCTCATCAGGGAACGCATAGAGGACCATGAGGGTCCTGTAAGTCTCCAAATGGTCGACTGGGTCCATTATGCCGTCGAAAGAGTCGATCGAGGGTATTTTGAACTTAGGAGGTAGGGGTTTGTCCCTAATAGAAACAACAAATGGTGAGTTGGCTGTGGTGGAGGGTTTATTCTGTATGTTCTGCATGACTCCTTAAAGCTAGAGTTTCATGGCTCGGAGTTCTGCATCCCAAAGAGGAACGTTGTCACCACCGGAATGCAGCGGAGGCTGGACACTACTGGCCTCTCCCTCGGGGGTAGGTGCCTGGACCGATGGATATGGGGCCCGAGGTGACTGGTTCACATCTGGAGGAGGGGGTCACAAGCCTTCCAAGTTGGATGTGTGGGATTGTTGGATAGGATGGCTTGGGGCTCATTCTCGGTTGGGTGGGATATCTTGAGGTGGTAGAGGAGGAATGTGAAGGTCTCTTTGAAGC
>JAXFYN010001398.1:0-30682 GCA_036172215.1 Camellia granthamiana | reverse complement strand
TCTAGAGATAAACCCAAATTTTCTTAAATTAGTATAAGGTGGGAAAAAATGGAAAATGAATGAACATTTTAGAAATTGAACTTATATATTGGTAATTGGAGTTATGTTGAACATTGCGAACATGTGAATTGAGGAAATTGATTTATAATGTGGAATTTGAACCACTTATGTATTTTAATTGAATTGATTGAGAAGTTATATCATATTGTTATTGTTGGCAATCGATTGAGGATTGTATATTGTGTTGTTGAATTAATTATTAAGCGTTACTAATAATTGTTGAGTAATGAATCCGGGTAGAATAGCTTGGTGAATTAAGCTGGCGAGAGTGTCCTCAGTGAAAGATGGAAACCCTCGCGGGAATAGGTACCACGTTCCTTCTGACTAATACCCAGTAAAGTGGGGGTGTTATTTGGTGGCCCACGTTTTAGGGCCACTAGCAGATACTAACTTGGGGATTCATTACTGTTGCTCTTATATTGAATTATATAATTGTGGGAAATGACAAGGAGCGCATGCACACACACACATATATATTCTACTGATTGTCTTGACTTTATGACATCTCAAAGGAACTATATTATGTATCACTTGCATCATGATCATGTTTCATTACCGCACATATTCCTTAAGCATATCTACCCAAAAAAAATATTCCTTAAGCATAGAGTTTTTCTAATGGACTTCGGTTCACTCTTCGTGGATAACAATTTTTCAGGTTCTGATGGTATGCCATCGCCACATGGTGATGTTGTGGATTTGATGAGCCAAGATGCTCTTTTTGTTGTTTTGTGAAAGGGCCATTGATGTAATTAAATAGTAATTATTTGAGTAACCCATTTGATAGAGGAAATGCCCTCTTTATTTTGTATAATGCCTTAAGGCAATTGTTTTATTTTGTGAATCTAATGAACTTGTGCACATGCCTTATATTCATGTTGATGTTGAGATGTGAACATAGGTCACATGTATATGTGTTTTGTTGAACAATACATTTATTGAAATGAATGTGTATATATATTCCTTTAATGTATTCTTATTTCCTTATTTCCTTAATGCATTCTTCTTAAGCACATATTTCTTACCTAAACCATATCCTCATTCTACCCTCGTTAACCTGAATCTTGTGTAATTATTTTGGGACGTTACAAGTCTTCACTACCCCGCTTTTCCCACCTCTAATCACCCCTCCCCGACTTTTCCTCACCACCACTAGCCTCACACCTCTGTCACTGTTCACCTTTTTTTGTCACCACCCAAAGTTGATTGACAGCTTCTCTCTCATAGCCCTCTCACCCTCCGTACAATGCCCCAGCTCTCGACGTGCTTTATTAAGAGAGAAAAAAAGAGAGTAAGATGTTTTGCAGTTTAGGGCTAGGGATTTTGCAGCAGCAACAACAATAGAAGAAGAAAAAGAAAAAGAAAAAGAAATGTGAATTGCAATAGCGGGGGCTGTGGTAGTGGGTGTCACGAGGCAATGGGAGTGGAAGAGGGTGGGACGAGTTTTGCAATAGGGAATGGGGTCACTGGTGGGGATTAGGGTGAAGTTTTCAATGGGGAGGTTGGGGAAGGTAAGGTAGGAGGGGGTTGTCATGAGAAGGGTTTAAGAGGTGGTGCTAGAAAAGATGATGGGCGGAGGAGATGGGACTCCGGCGATAAGGGGCTACTAACAGTAAGAGGGTGGGACGAGTTTTGCAATAGGGAATGGGGTCGCTGGTGGGGATTAGGGTGAGGTTTTCAATGGGGAGGTTGGGGAAGGTAAGGTAGGAAGGGGTTGTCGTGAGAAGGGTTTAAGAGGTGGTGCTAGAAAAGATGATGGGTGGAGGAGATGGGACTCCGGCGATAAGGGGCTACTAACAGTAAGAGGGCTAGGAAAAGAAGAATTGGGGGTCCAAAGAAGTGAGATATGGTTAGAATTATGGTGGGGGGCTCAAAGAAAAAATGGAAGGTTCTTATTTAGGTAGGTGAGGGTTCAAAGAAGTGGGGAGGTTCATACTAAAGAGGTAGGGGTATTTAGTAGCACTCGAAAATTTTGATTCTCACCATTAGAGTAACCTATATCAAATTAAGCTTTTTGATTTAAATTATTGAATAAATTTGATGAAAAGAATGTGAAGAAGCGGAGATAGGGACCAAAAGGGTGCATGGTAAGCATTACTTCATAATTATACCATAAAATTTTATAATATAAATCATAAAATCATATAATTTTTGTCACCACAAAAAGTGTAACTTTTACTTACTACAAAAAATATATACACTTTTATTTTAGGGTGCAGAACACAAATTGTTCATTTGTAACATTTACCACAAATTAACATAATGCACCACAAACATTCATCATTTTCACTACAAAAATTAGTAACTTTCTCACAATGTCCTTTTTTTTTATTAATTAGCACCATAAATTTCCCATCAAAAAGCTCTTAGATCAAATGAAAGGACCTTGTTTAGCAAAACACTTATTATCAAGCGAAACTCATTCCTGTAGATGGTAGAGTTTATAATTCATATCCACTTGGTGGTATGGTAATTCCATTCTTAATCTCTATGAGAATCAAAATACACAAATGCAAGGATATCTAATGGTCACAGATTAAATAAACTAAAAAGATGATATATTAACAGGGTCAGCCCAGCCCTAGGCCATTGAAGCAGTTGTCTAATGTTTTCACTTTTATCAAAGGATTTCAAATTTATAATTAGTTACTTGTCTAAACTCTGAAAAGTATATAAAAATAATAATCTTAAGTCACTACAAGAATTTACACATTTTGCGACCACTTTTGCCGACCAAAAAAAATTTGGTCGCAAAAAAATGACATTTGGCGACCAAATATTAATTAGTCGCGAATGATTATTATTTTTGGCGACCAAATATTATTAGTCGCAGAAGGTTATATTTTGGCGACCAAAAAATGAGTTGGTCGCAGAAAGTGGTATACTTTTGCCGACCAACTACAAATTTGGTCGCGGAAGATCACATATTTTTTGGCGACCAAAAAATTGGTCGCGAAAAACTTACTTTCAGCAACCAAAAAAAATTAGTCGCCAAATTACTACTTTTAGCGACTAATATTTTAGTCGCCGTTGATTGAGATTTGGCGACTAAAACAATTTGTCGCCGAAAGAACCTGTTTCTGCGACGAATTTGAGAGTTTGGTCGCGAAAAAGTCTGGGGGGAAATTTGAAACTGAAGAGGTGGGAATTGAAAGCCCTGGCTCCCAAGATCAAAAAACAAAAAAAAATCAAAAGCCATTGATGTCGATGGAATTCCTAAAATTCGTCGGTTTCAATAGCTCATTGATGTCGACGGAGTCTCCACAATTTACCAAAGGGGTTTCGTCTAGGGCTAAGGATGTAGTTAGGGATTCGAAATCACCAGCGTTATTTGGTTTGGGGCAAACTGAATCAGGGTTTGAGCTTAGAGCAAGGGGAATCGAAAATCTTACAACGACGAGGTTCCTTCAATAGTGTTAACAGATTGACGATGGGGGGTGAAGGGAGTCTTACCCCTAGTTCGAGGTCGTTCGCTGCTTCTGTGGAGGGCCTTCGATCAGAAATTGCTGCGATGGATGCTCTTGGTCCTGATGAGCGAGGTTCAACTAGAGGTAGGGTTTTAAATCAGGGTTCGGATGTGGTAATTTCTCAGTCTCGATTTGCTTTGTGAGGGTTTGGTTGTAAATGAATGATGTATCTTTCTGGGTTCGCTTCTCACAGTTAAACATTTGGTTTATTTTTTATCTTTATCTTTTTATTTTTCCTTTTTTTGGACAAACAGATCTATAAATAAACAATTTTTGTTTGAGTTAAATTCATGTTTTCCTTCTAGTCAAGTTCACAGCATAACAAAACATGATGAGTGTTTCTTTGGGTGGAAAATCATCTACATGTTAAACTAAATCTACCACTCATGTGTATTGCTAATGCAAGTGCCCGTAATGTACAGGTGGTTATGGAGAAGATAGTGGAATTTGACTTGTTGAAGCATGCCAATAAACCTTCATTTTCTCTTAGTGGGGGCAACAAGCGCAAATTGTCTGTTGCAATTGCAATGATCGGAGATCCTCCAATAGTCATTCTTGACAAGTGATTACTCTAATTTTCCGTTCATGTATAAAATATTGGTTCCCTTTTTGAACTACAGTGAATCTGCACATGTAACACCAGTAAAGAATGACTTGTTCAATGTTATGTTTCTAACTAACAATGTCCTGCATCATACTCTGCATAAAAGCTGTAACTTAATGTGTATATTTGGATTCATAGTCATAATATTGTCTCCCCTTGATAGGAGGTGATCTTGCTACACCTTCCAATGAAGCTTCCACCGATGGCTTCAGTCCCTCTCTCTCTCTCTCTCTCTCTCTCTCTCTCTCTCTCTCTCACACACACACACACACACACTATTGTTCCCCTGCAAGTGTTATTTTTGTGCCATAAGGGAGATTGACCGATAATTGACAAATGTAATCCTGGATTATTTGTTTGAATAAATCAATCCAAATATTGACAAATGTGCTTTTAAAGTGTATGTTTTTAATCTTTTAGTTAAAAAATAGTTACTTGCCTCATACGTACTATTGCCTGAGACAATAAGTACTTCCATCTTCTTTTCACCGGAGTGCACTATACCCGAGGACATGCATACTTATTTTCTAAGTTCTTAATTATGTCGTTCATTTAATTATTTTTAGGTATGGATCCTATTGCCAAACGATTTATGTGGGAAGTAATATCCCGGCTATCAACCAGACGAGTAATATCCCGGCTATCCCGGCTATCAACCAAACGATTTATTCTAACTACTCACAGCATGAATGAAGCTCAAGCACTATGCACCCGGATTGGAATAATGGTATCATTTGGTGGCATTTGCTTGATGCTGGAAGTTTGGAATATTTATTCGTAAAACTTTAATTTGAACATTGTTCTTCCTCTTTCGTATGTGAAGGTTGGAGGCCAGTTAAGATGCATTGGAAGTCCTCAACATCTGAAAACACGTTTTGGGAATCATCTTGAGCTTGAGGTATTTCACAACTATTATCAGCATTATATATGAGAACAACTAGGTCATGTTTTTTGTTCCCTGTTTTCAGGTTAAACCAACTGAAGTTAGCTCAATGGATCTGGAAAATTTGTGCCGGTTGATTCAAGAAAGGCTGTTTGACATTCCTTCTCATCCAAGGAGCTTACTCAGTGACCTTGAAGTTTGCATTGGGGGAACTGACTCCATAACATCAAAAAATGCATCAGTTGCAGAGATTAGCTTGTCAGATGATATGATAGTCATAATTGGGCAATGGCTTGGGAATGAAGAAAGGATAAAGATACTTTTATCTTCAACAGACCTTTCTGCTGGGGTTTTTGGTGAGCAATTATCAGAGCAGTTGGTCCGCGATGGTATGCCAATCCTTAGCTGCTTTCTGTTCTTGTTCTTCATTGCAAATTTACTCATGGAAATTATATTTTTGAACCTGCTACATTTTTACTTTCACACAAACAAAGGACTGTTCTTTTAGTGCTTCCATCTGTATGCCTATCCTAGATATTTAATTCACTGATGAGTTGGGTATCTTAGGATCAAGGCATCTAGTAGTTCTTGGCATATGAATGGATTTCCGATGCATTTTTCAAACTGTTCAATGCTGCCGGACATGCAGGGTTATCCTTAGATAAAATACAACTCAACATGCCTTTGTCCCAATTACTTGTTATGTCCTCAATTGAGGCAACATGAAACCTTTTCTTCTAGTTGCCTCTATTAAAAGCCATTTCCTTAGTTAAGTCTAAGGCAAACAAGTCCTTTCTTACCGCTTCAATTCAATGCGACTCACGACCCTCAAAACATTTGATCATTTGGGCTGCAACAACCCAATGCACCTTTCTATCATTGATCACATGTTAAGGGGCACCAATTGCTATCATGCTCTTGGGAGTTTTAACTGGTGTCTTCATCGTTGGTTCATCTTCAGAAAATTGGATTCTCTCTTCTAATTAGAGAAATTCCTCTACCTAGCCTGCCAAAAGCAAAGTGGTGGACTGAAACTTCTTCTTGTTAACAGTTAACAACCAGCAACTTTTGAGCTTCAAAATTATTTATACATACTAGTGTCACCTAAGGAATTATGGTATACTTCAATCTTACCCTGAGATCCTAGTCATGGAGATAAAGGGACCTCTCAAAGTGACAACTGGACTTAAGTAATTACAGAGAGTATTTCATTATGATTGGTAGTATTTCATTACAGATACTGTTTTCTTTGAATTGTTTCCCAATTTTGGGTTATTTGGTTACTTTACAGTGTCAAAGTTATTCCAATGTTATGTTTGGGAGATTCAATGTTTATGCATTCAAGATTCAATGTTTATATCTTTAGCGGTATTTTTTATTTCTCTCTTGGGATAGAGCTCCTCCACTTCTTTATATATATGTGTATATTTTTTTTTTATTTTATCCTTTTAATGTTTCATTTTATTAAAATAATGTAGGGAGACATGTTTTGTGGGTTACATGAATCCAAGGAACACTAATCAATGATCTTCAACAATGAAAATCTAACGACCAACAAAAAAGAGAAACTCCACAACGCCAACTTAAATGTAGCAACATAATTTCTAGAATTAGTACCAGTGGAATCTAAAGTATTTTTTTGCCTGCTCCTTTTTTATTTTTTTTTATTTTTATTTTTTTTTTATCGGCAAAAAAGAAGCTTTATTGATGAAATAGAAAAGAACAAGATACAAAACAAAAACATCAATACAGCGAGGAGGTGCAAAAGCATCACGATGAACTAATTAATCCCAACTAGGTTGGCACCAAAGAGCACATCCTATCATTTGCTAGCACCCCCGAAGTTGGTGAGCAACCAACCAAAAACCAGAAAAAACCTTCCCTAATAAGCATGTTTATGGACAAAGTTTTATATAACAAATCCTCTTAGACAATGCATAAAAACCCATGTGCCTAAGCAGCTTGAACGAAACTAATAGCCAGCAGCAACATCAGACCTTAGACCATACACCATCAGACCTTTACCCCACCAACACCAAAGCCAATAGCAGCCCAACTGATATATCTATTCACTAGCACCAATTCCTTGTAGCAGAGCATTAACCACAGAAGAATACCTATTCACCAACACAGCAACAATCTGAGGGAATCAGTCCACACCAACACAGCAACAGTCAAACAACAGTAGCACACATCAGCAGCAAGAACAAAAATCCATGCTCATAATAACCTCAGAATAGGTGCAAGCTTAACAAGCAAAATATCAGATCTCAACCAGAGCTAAATAGCCAGTAGCATCAGATCTTATAGAAATGATTAAGAGGACTCTTTAACTACTTACAACCACAAGCCTTCCTCCAATATACTTGAGTCGACAATGGCATTATACAAATGCTCCATGCTTTCTACTTAAGGTCATCTTTGAACATAGCAAAAAAGTTTGAAATTTGCTTCAGTCCTTTACCCCACCAGCACCAAAGCCCTCATTTGAACACATTAGCTTGAAATTTGCTTCAGTCCTTTACCCCACCAGCACCAAAGCCAATAGCAGCCCAACTGATATAACTATTCACCAGCACTATTCACCTGCAACTGCACATAAAATTCACCAACTGCAAAAGAGTTTGATGGCAACACCCAAACAACAAAAGAATTTGATGACAACACCCACACATCAAAATTCACCAACTGCAACCTGCAATAATCTACACCTCTAGTTTGCCAAGTAGCCAGTGGACATTGCATGCTGTATATGTAGGACTCAGTTCCAAGTAGACATAAGAACTCCAGCAGTTGCACCACTCACAACAGCAGCAAAAACACTCTCACATCAGCACATACACCCTACATCACACACCAGCACAAACACCCTACATAATGCACCAGCAGACTAACAGCAGATCCACCTCCACCAATTCACCAGCAGAACAGCAGAGCTAACAACATACACCATACACTGTCACACCCTACAGCAGAATAGCAGAACCAAAACCAAAACACCAGAACTGAAGCAAAACCAGCAGAGCAGAAACATCATAGCAGCAGACCAGCAGAACAGAACACCCTACAACATACACCCTCACACTACAAACAGCTTCTTACTTGATGGAAGTTAAACACAAACTCATTCACTGAGTACCCTTGCCCAATTGAGTGAGTCCTCAGCCAAGTAGCCACTCGAATTTTAATAAGCACACACAAATCTTCCCAGGTATGCTGCAACCCATTGAAAAGGTAATCATTCCTGCATTTCCAGAGCGACCATAAACCAGCAATGACGATTGATCTCCAAACTTGCTTTTCCTTTTTTCTAACCTTCCAGCCCAGCCACCAGTGCATTAGCATGACTATTGAGTTAGGCAAGACCCATTGCAAACCCCACCACTTAATTAGGTTGGACCAAACTTTCCAGGCAAAGGGGCACAACAGCACATGGTTAAGTGTTTCAATCTCAGCTTGACAGAGCATACATACGGAGCTAACTGATGTACTAAGGATTCCAATCCTATGTAAGTATTCAGAGGACTTTATCCTCCCTTTCCAAGCCAACCATGAGAAGAATTGGGCTTTAGGGGGAGAGGGATTGTGCCAAATCAAATCAGGAATTACCAAAGGAGGTCCCAGCAGAGATTCACACCATTTGACAGCACTTTTGATACTAAACGTACCTGACAGATGGTGAATGTTTGACAATTGGTGAATGTTTGGAAATAGATTTTATTTTGTATTCCATTCTTGCAATTTACACTGTTTTTCTTAAAATTGTTTATGTGACTTATGTGCAGTCAGAAATGAAACATTTTGGAGGGTCTGACACTGAAGCACTTAGTCAACACTTTGAGAAGAGAATCTTTAAACCCGAGGAAGAGAAGAAAACAGTCCAGGTAATATGGAAAAATTTTAAAATTTTCCATTGTTAGTTGTCTATTTCATCACTACAGAGGGTGATGATGGTCTGTGATAACTACAGCAAGAGAGGGACCGTTTGCTAGCTGAAATTGAAAACCTTGTTGCTGCTTCTGATGGACAAAGGCAGAAAATGCACAAAACTTATGCACATAAATTAAAATCACTTGAGACACAGGTATTTTTTGCTCTCTCCAATGTCATTATGCTGTCTCAAACCTTTGTCATTATTTAAATGCTAAAAATTCTGACCCCCAACCCAACTTCAGATTTTAGATCTTAAGAAGAAACAAGATTGTCAGCTTCAGCTTTTAAAGCAAAAACAAAGAAGTGATGAAGCAGCAAAGCGGCTTCAAGATGAGATAAAGACCATCAAGGTCCAAAAGGTTTGTTCTCATTACAATGGTTGTATCAAGCAGACAGGACATAACCATGAAGCTGTTATTTATTATATGACTTTAGGATCCGTCATACTAATTTTCCCTTTCATTTGTAGGTTCAATTGCAGCATAAGATAAAACAAGAGGCAAAGCAATTTCGACAATGGAAGGCCTCTCATGAGAAGGAATTGCTTCAGGTACTTGACGTTTCCCAGTTATCCATGTAACCTGGGATTCTTCATTTTTAAAAAGCAAACATGTTTCACTTATAAAAGTTTTAACTTATGCATGCTTCGGATTTAATTAATCAAAAAGGAAAAAAAAAAGAAAAAGAAAGAGGCAAACAAGTTGATCATGTTATTTATGGTATGCACGTATATCATTGAATGTATTGTTGATGACGTTTTTTCTCAAGCAGCTAAGGAAGGAAGGCAGAAGAAATCAATATGAGCAACATAAGCTGCAAGCTTTAAATCAGCACCAGAAAATAGTAAAGATTTCTTTCGTACAAGTGCTTCAGTAAAATTATCTAGGGCCTTTCTATTTTTATTTTTATTTTTATTATCTGTGTCTGTACACATCACTAACTTCATTGAACAGTAAGCCTCGGTAGCTGATATGCTTTGAGACTCACTTTTTATTTCCTTAATTATTCTACATTTGGATAATGCATATGAATTATCAGGTAAGTTTCTAGAGCCTTTGTCAGGTTTGAAGGGTGTTACGGTTTACAGGAAATAATTTCTCATTATGTTTAGTCCAATGTTGATGATTGAAATGCTTAATCAAACCCTCTCCATCTGCTTAAGCTTTTAGATTAGTTGTCTAACAGCATTGCATTTGGATCATCTCACCTCCTACCCTCAAACATAGATACAAGTACAAGAGAGTACTAGATTTCTGCTTGCATAACAGGTGAAGGAAACATTTCTTGTACATTGTTGTCAGTTGAATTGATTCTTTTTTTCCAACATCATTGTGAGGCGGGTAATTAATTCAGATGGCATCAACCAAGTACCTAGCATGGCTTCTACAGAGGCACATTATATTAGGGTGCATCAGAAACTTTGATTTTCAACTTTATTTTGTCTGCGATATGGTTGAATGTCGAAATAAGGTCCTTAATCTTTTGGACCCACTCCCTATTAGTGTATAATTTTATATTTTGGCCTCAAAGTTTGATGTAAACTCAAGGTCATCTTTCTCTTAGTAGTTATTTGGACAATAGACAAAAGCAAAAAGACGTGCAGCTGATAATCAGAAGCTTCTTCATGCAGGTTCTTCAAAGAAAGACAGAAGAGGTTGCAATAGCTACCAAAAGGCTAAAAGGGTTGTTAGAAGTTCGTAAAGCTTCAGCATGTAACAACCTTGGTAAATATATATATATATTTTTAAAATTTACCCTTTTTAGCATAATATTGCTTCTCAGTAATCTCTCCTCTCTTTCAGTATACTTCAATGGACATATACCAAATAGGCAGGTAAGTTATCTGTACTTATCATTCCTTCATACTGGATTATGTTTATCTAGAGCCAAAGCCATCACAGACCTGCCAACCAATTACAAATCAGTTTAGTTCAGATTGGTTTACTAATTTATTTTTAAATCGTGCTTATCAATATTTTATGTAGTTGTGTTGGTTGACTGGTTTTTGATCAATATAAAGGAACACCCAAGCAGAAGATTTTTATACCTAGTTATAAACTGCTTGGTCAGTTTCCCATTTAACCGGGACCAAAATCCATTATAAAGTTTAATTTAATATTCTAACAATATGTAGCAGCCCTTCATCCAAACCAATCCCCAAGATTGTTAAAACCAACACAGCAGCATAACATATTAAAAGTGTATACTGTCAGATGTTTTGAAATGCCTTGGTGACAATAAAAAGCATATGAGAGAAAGCACTCTGACTACTTTAGATGCTTGGCTTGCTGCTGTTCATCTCGACAAAATGGTTGGGTTCCAATTTCTCTATTTCGCTTATGCATTAATTAATTTTATATATTTATCATGCTTCTCTGAAATTTTTTCCAATTCTGTTTCTTTATTAGGTGCCTTACATCACTACTGCTTTGATGAATGCGAAGCTTGGCACGGAAGGGCGCAAGGATCTTTTTGATTGGCTATCAAGGCAACTTAGTAGATTAAGCAATTTTCCTGATGCTGTAAATCTGAATTATGTATTGTTTCAAATTGTTATGCTAGATGGATGTGACTTGTGAATGAAAACTTAGAATAGTTGTATTGTGTCGAATGTTAATGAATTATGTATTGTGTCGAATGTTAATGATTCAGTTAATTTGAATGATACTTTAAAATTATAGGTTTGTTATGGATTGAATGAATTATTAGGAATTACAGGTGTATTGTTTTCCTGCTTTGGCAACCAATTTTTAGTCGCGACAAATAAATATTTTTTTTTCTCAAAACATGACAATTGCCGACCAAGAGTTTTGGTCGCAAAAAATACATCTATTGCCGACCAAAACAGCTCTTGGTCGTGGAAACTCACTTTTGCCGACCAAAAGTTTTGGTCGCAAAAAGTAACAAATGGCGACCAAATTTTTTGGTCGCGAAATGTGATAATTGGCAACCAAAAAATTTGGTCGCGAAATGTGACAATTGGTGACCAAACTTTTTGGTCGCGAAATGTGACAATTGGCGACCAAAAAATTTGGTCGCGAAATGTGATAATTGGCGACCAAACTAATTTTGGTCGTGGAATGTGACAATTGGCGACTAAGAAATTTGGTCGGCAAAAGGCGACTTTTCGCGACCAAAGTGTTTTAGCGACAAAACGGATTAGTCGCAGTAAATAAATATTTAGCGACTAAAAATTTAGTCGGCAAATGCAACTTTTCCCGACCAACGAAAATTTTGGTCGCGAATTACTTTCCGCGACCCTCAATTGGCGACCAAACTAGCGACAAAAAAAATTAGTCGCGGATAACTTTTGCTGACCAAAAATTGACTTTTAGCGACCAATTTTTTTGTTGCCAAAAATGTTAATTCTTTTAGTGAGTGTAATAAAGAAACTCCTTTATCAAAGGGCTAGGTGAAAAGAAACCACTCCTAGTCTAAAGCCCTCGATAATACCCAAAGGGCCCGTTTGTTTTGGGAGATAGAATGGAGGGGATTGATAGTGAGGGGATTAATAGTGAGGGGATTGTTAGTGAGGGGATTGATAGTGAGGGGATTAGTAGTGAGGGGATTGATAGTGAGGGGATTAGTAGTGAGGAATTGTTAAATTATTTTTATATAAAATAATAAAACAAATAAAAAAATATAAAAAATTAAAAATTATATTTAAAAAAAAATTCCCAATATATAAAAAATAAAAAAATTTCTAATCCCCTCACTATTTTTCTAATACCATCTCTACCTCCTCCTTACTAATCCCCTCTCCAAGGGTATTACTAATACCTTGGGACTAATAGTCCCAAGGCCTTCTCCCAAAACAAACAAGGTATTACTAATACCTTGGTATTGGTAATCCCAATACCCTCTCTTTCACCCAAAACAAACGGGGGCCAAAGTCTTCACTAGCAAAACTCGATAAACCTCCTTGTCCAAAACCCTTAGTAATAGAGACCCTTGGTAAAATACTTGTCCAAATGTCTGGCAAACATCCGTTTGGTAAGCAATTCAAATTATAGTTTCACCCATTAATTTGAATATGTTGTTTGTTTTGGGTTTTCAAATCATAATTATATATTCATTTCTCAAAACTCAATTCAAAATATAATCATTATTTTTCAAAACTTATAACCAAACACATAATTCAAAACTCAATTCAAATCAATATTTTAATTTTTTAAATATTTTAAATATTTAAATATTTAAATATTTTAAAAATATTTTAATTTTGTTAAGATTTTAAATATTTTAATATTTAAATATGTTATGCTTTTTTTAATTTTTTAATTTTTTGAATATTTTTAAATATTTTAATTTCAAAATATTACGATTTTAATTTTTAAAATTTTAAAATATTTTATAAAAATAAATTCAAACTCTATTTTATAAAAATATTTTTAAATATTTTAATTTTTTTGTTATGTATTTAGTTACGATTTGAGTGTAGAGTTGTGAAAATAGTATGGAGTTTCGAGTTATATGTTTGGTTATGATTTTAAAAATAATTTCTTAATTGAGTTTTGTTTTATGTGTTTGGTTACGATTTGAGTATAGAGTTGTTTTTAAATTTAAAATATTAACATTTTAAATTATTTAAATTTTTTGAATATTTAAATTATGTAAATTCTTACGATTTAAATTTTTTGAATATTTATTTTAATTTTTTACTTATTAAATTTTTTAGATTATTTAAATATTTATGATTGAAATTTTTTGAATATTTATTTTGAAAAAAAATTATTTCCTTTGTAGTATTTTCAATTAAAAAATTGATTAATGTTATCTTCTGTTAATAATAAATTTTTTTAATTGAATTTTAAAAAGAGTTTAGTTATGAGTGTTGATCAGAATTTTCAATAGTGTGAAAGTAGTGTGTTTTGTTATGAGTTATAACAATTTGAATTAAGTTTTAAAAACTCTTTTCAAAACTCATAACCAAACAAATTTTCTTACTTCACATGTCAAATCAAACTTTCAAAACTCAATTCCACACTCAATTCAACACACTATTCAAAAATTATAACCAAACAAATTTTCTACACTCAAATCATAATTTCACAACTCACAAACTCAAAATACAACTCATACTCTCAAATCATATTTACAAAACTCTACCAAACGCAATAAATCTTTATCCAAAGACCCTAATGAAAACATGTGATTTTATCTTTCCCATTCAAAAGACTAAAATAAAAGCTTCTCTTTTTTTTTTTAATCATTTTTTCCTTTCAAAATTTTTCCTCTGCAAATCTCTTCATAAATTCAAGATTCTTATATTTGGTAGAGGCAAAAGAAGGAGAGTGAAGAAATTCTACTCTCAAAAAATCTTCACGCATACATGAAATTAGAAAGCAAAATTCCCATTTAAATTTAGGTACATAAATGCAAAATTTTTAACTCACCTTTGTTGGGGTCATTCTACAATGCACACCCCTTTTTGAGGTATGTACTATGCAAATTATGATATTTATGATAAAATTTGTGGGGTTGATATCACAAATGTCATAATTAAATTATTTTTAAATCGTAACTATTAATCTTTAAAATAAAAAAAGTCATAAATAAAATTTTTTTAAAAAAAACAATAAGTCATGACCGAATACCACTTGAGGCATAATCAAAAACTTTTTTTAATCGTAACTAAAATAATAATCATAACAGGTCATAATTAGGCCTCGTTTAGGAACATACTATTTTAGTAACTTTTTAACTTTTTGACTAAAATATGAGATAAAAAAACTAGTATATTTGGAATGACTTTTTAGTTTTTTATGAAAAGATGTGTTAAAAGTAAAGAGAAAATAAAATCTTTGACTTTTTTGTATAAATTATAGGCTTTTTAGTTTTTTTAATAATTTTTTGACTTTTAGACTAAAAGAGTTGCATGCTTAATATCATAATAAGGCATCATTTGACAATATCGCTTTTTAGCTTAAAAGTCAAAAAGTCACTAAAAAAATCAAAAAACCAACAACCTATATAAAAAAGTCAAAGATTCTTTTTTTTACTCTATTTTTGCACATATTTTTGTAAAAAACTAAAAAGTCATCCTAAACATACTAGTTTTTATAACCTAACACCACTTAAGACATAATTAAAAACTTTTTAATTATAATCAAAATAAAAATCATAAGAAGTGATAATCAAAAATCATAACTCTGGCACATCGTACACACCCTAAAAAAAAAAAAAAAAAAAAAAAAAAAAAAAAATAATGTGTGTATTATAGAATGCTCCCTTTCACGGTTTTAAAAAAAAAAGGTGCGTCTTATAGAATGGTCCCTCTCACGGTCCATCCTTTATCTCAACTAAACAAAGAAAATAAAATGTTTATTTCCTCCCCTCTTTTTATTATCTTTTCTTTATCCTTCTATTTTCTCCACCAAACCTGGGATAATTTTAAAACTAAAATAAAAAAAAAAAAAACATCAAGAGTGGAAGTAGTAGGTGAAATACAAAGAAGAAAAAAGCAAAGAATGCATTCAATTATTTTTCTGTTGGGATTTTAAAGGACAATAGAAGATGGCTTTGGTCATAATTAAAATCATAATAATAGAGTTGTAATCAATATCACTTTAAAATACAACCAAATAATCATATGTATTCTAATCAGTTTTAATTTGATAATTCATTGACTCTACTACCATAAAGTACTATAACCAAAAATAACAAATTCATATTTAAATACTAAGAAAGACTATATAACTTGAATACAATATGTACCTTTAAAAACAAGATGACTCTTAACAAATGATTAATGTCCAATCTATAAAACAAAAAAAAATGATTAGTGTTTTTCGTTGGTCTTTTTGTTTTGTTTTCTTTTATTATTATCTTTTAGTGGGGGCGGTAAACCTTAGTTTGTGACTATAATATAGCAATGGGTTTCAATACCATAAAGCTCATGGCCATTCATATCGTGGGCTTTGGTTTCATAGAAAAGGTATCATATATTTTGCTATAAAAATAAGAGGGCGTTCGAGTGATAAATTCAAATTTGAATATTTTTTTGGCTAAAAGTTCATGTGCTAAAATATTAAGTTTATAAGGATAGGATTCTGCGAAATGACCAAATATCCATTCCTACGCATACACGCTTCCTATGCATAGATGCCTAGAACAAGGATTGTATCTATCTGTTTAACCTATTTAAATTTTTATTCTCTCTTTCTCTCTCTACCTGTCTCTCTCACTCCTCCTCATGTCCTCTCCACCATCGCCCACAAACCTCTTATCTCTCCTCCTGTGATCCCACTACCGCCACCACAATGCGCCGCTTCAAAGCCGTTGACTCCACCATCGGTCGTCGTCTCGTCTAAATCGGTGTCTCCGATGTCTTCTCCATCCCTGGTGACTTCAACCTTACTCTTCTTGACTATCTTCTCTTCTTTTTTGCCTCATCCAGATCGGCCTTTGAGTATTTCTCTCTCATCGCTGGAGCTTACAGTGAAAATCTCCCAGTTCGAGCATGACGGAGATCTATTCGTGGCGGTCTAACACAACGAAGATTTGGTCGAAGTGACCACATCTGTAGCATAATCGAGAAATGACATCGTTGACCTTGCAAGCCTGTAAAATAGTCATACCATTAGGGTTTTGAATGTGAATATATATACATTGTGTATATTTGTAAGTAGAAGACAAATATGACTTCATCAGAGAGAATATCAACAACCGCAGGAGACAAAGATAAAGGTCAGGGCTCCGGCGGTAACGGGGGCCAAATAGCCGTCAGTGAAGAAAAAAGAGAAATGAGAGAGAGAGATAGATAGAATGAGAAAAGAGTTAGTTTATGGAGAGAGAAAAATAAAAGAGAAAGAGAGAGAGAGACAGATATAGAGAGAAAAGAGAAATCAATTTGTGGAGAGAGAGAGAGAGCGTGGCTGTTATTTCAACAGATAAAAAAGATCAACAGATAGGAAAAATAATCTTGGTAAATTTGAACAAATAGAAACAAATAAGCTTGGTGGATTTCAACATATAGATTTTTGAACAGAATTTTAACAAATCGATTTTTTGAACTGATAATTTCAATAGATAAGAATTTCAATAGATAATTTCAACAAATAAGATTTTCAACAAATAATTTTTTTGTGAACAAATTGAACAGAAAGGTTAAAAAAAATCCAATATAGAAGGGCAAAATTGAAAATTAAATATTTTTCAAAACTACAAAAGGTACTTCATACCATAATATTCCAGAAAGCGTGTACTTCTTAGCCAAAAATTATCCAGTGGAGCCATTGCCTCAAGCAATCTTTAGATTGGACTTATTGCCAATTTTCTAAAATATATATATATATATATATTCAGTAAAATATGATATTATATAAGCATGGATAATGCTAAAATACTTTTTTTTTTTGGGGGGTTTCTTTTTTTGGTTGCCAACCAGAAAAAAAAAATCGTTTATTTATTTATTTATTTTATTTTATGAAGAGCATATATATATATATATATATTACAGTTAAAAACTAATAATTTTCTTAGTCAAAACTATATTAGTCCCATATTTGCTAAAGTGTTTAATTTAGTAAAAATGCTAGAGAATTCAAAAAATACTATAAAAAATTATATACTATACTCACATGATTCTTAATAAGAAAATTTACTCATAAATCCTATTTTCTGAAAAATTGAACCATTTAGTCCTAAAAGTTTTCTTATGGTCCCATTTATACATCATCATCAAAACAACATCAAACATCATCATCAAAATAACATCAAACATCATCCGATTTTTTTGATGTTTGTAGGTGTTACCAAATTGGTAAAGTTTTGTAAAACATTTTTTGATTTCTAAAAGTACCCAAACAAGAACAGTTATACAATGAAAAATTTGCTTCATTTATACAAAGATTAGGAAGATCTAAACCTGTTAACACTTTTTAGGGAAGAAGAAGATCCTATGCCCAGAAAGAGAAACAGATTAAAAAAAATGAAGGAAAGAGAGAAAACCTTGAAGGATGGAAATAGCCAAGTTTCTGGGCGAGGCGTTGGCGAGCTTTGATAGTAGTTTCATCCATGGCGGAGGCGGAGGCGGAGGTAGGCATCATAGATCTGTAAAAGGGGTGTCCAGGGGCGTAAGGAGTGTCCTCGTGGAGGCGTTGAGGATTTGTTGTCCTTGATCTCCTCCGATAAATCTCTACTCCCGAATAATGATGACGTTTGATGTTGTTTTGTTGATATTGTTGTGATGTTTGATGTTGTGATGTTGTGTTGTTGATGATGTGATGATGTTTTGATGATGATGTTGTGATGTTTGATGTTGTTTTGATGATGATGTTTGTGATTTTTGATATTATTTTGATGATGATGTTTGATGTTGTTTGATGATAATGTTGTGATGTTGTTTTGATGATGATGTTTGATGTTATTTTGATAATGATGTTGTGATGTTTGATGTTGTTTTGATGATGATGTTGTTGTTTTGATGATGATGATGTTTGATGTATATGCCCTCTATGGTCAATTTTCCTATAATAGGACCTTTCAGTCTATAAGAAAACTTTTAGGACTAAACAGTGTATAAGTTGTTAATTTGGGATTTATTAGTGCATCACCCTTGTTAATATCACACTTATATAAATGTTATGTAATTTTTTTGAAATTTCAAACATTGCTCTTAATTTAAAAGCCAAGGTATGAGATTTATTTTATTTTTTTTCAACCATGCTGGGACCCCTAGTGGGGGTGACCCCAGCACCCTCACCTCCACGTGGGGGGCTGTGAGACCAAGAGTGAAAAAAAAAAAAAAAAAAAAAAAAAAAAAAAAAAATTGAACCAATCAAAAAACAGTAAGGGTGGTGGGGGGTCATCTCCATTGGGGGTCTGGGCCATTTTCCTTTTTTTTTTTTTCTTTTTTTTTTTTTTCGGTTGAACAAAGCTAAGGTATGAGATAATGAGCCATCCATCTCCGGTGCTTCCCCTCCTCACCCTTTGACCAAATAAAATGATGTTCTCTTCTTATCATCCATTGGGAAACTGTTGGCCTTTTTAACTTTATTTGACATTTTTATAAAATTTTAAAAAATGAAAAAATTATAAAGAAAATTCTAAAATTTGACCATTGTAACAAAATCAATCATAAATTTTTAATTTTATCAATTTAAATCTTAAATTTTTAATTTATTTTTAATCTAAACCATTTACTTACTTAAATTAAGTAAAGTTGACGAAAAAATAGTATTTTAGTTAATAAACTTAAGATGAGTATATATAAAATTTTTAAAATACAATTTTTGGTTAAATTTAATGGCTATTTTTTTTGGGGTTAATTTTACTTAATGAAAATAAGCAGATGATTTGGATTAAAAACAAATCAAAAAAAATTAAAATGAAAAAAAAATAAGAAATAAAAATTTATTTTGTTATAAAAATCAAATTCTAATATTTTTTTTTTTTTTACAATTTCTTATACAAAAATTGATCTGTTTAGAAACTTGAGTAGCTTTTTAATTTATTTTTTTTTATGAGTGACAATGTTGAGTATTTTTGACTTTTTTTAATTGAAGACAAATGTATGTGTTTTGTTTAAGTTTTTTGAAAATTGAATTTTTTGTTTTGTGTTTTTTTTTTTAGTGAATATTTTTAAAATTTTAAGCTCTTTTTTTTTTTACTTTTGTAGATGTATCTTACTTAAATGTATCTAAAAAATAAAAACTTTGTAGAAAAATATTTTAAAAAATTAAAAAATACATAAAAATACAAAAAATAGACTGAATTCTTGTATTTTTTAATATTTTTGGTATTTAGTGATTTTTTAAAAGATTTTTTTCACAAAAATTATACTTTTTATGTATATTTATATTAGGTGTGTCTAAAAATTAAAAAATTTAATGAAAATATTAAAAAAAATCAGTGAAAATAAAAAAAAAAACACAAAAAAATAATAAAATAGAATTTTTTGAAAAATATTTTTAAAAAACTAAAATGAAGCAAAGTGATAATTTTCTAAACTTTTTAATTTACTAAGGACCATTTTAAAATATCAATCTTATCTTAAGAGTATGGCCGAACCGCTCCCCCTTTTCATTTAATCACGGACAAAATCTACCTTTTTTTTTTTTTTTTTTTTTATTTTACAGGAAAATCCTCCCTACTCTCCCGCAGGTCCAAGGCAGCGCCCCTTGCAGAGATCACCAAGGTGTCCTGTTAGCCGTTCCGAGCGAGGAGACTATAACCTGGGAACTTGCCCCGACCTCCCAAGACAAGCTCCGCTTAAGTCAGGACTCAAGGTGTCCTGTTAGCCGTTCCGAGCGAGGAGACTATAACCTGGGAACTTGCCCCGACCTCCCAAGACAAGCTCCACTTAAGTCAGGACTCGCACAGCGGGGGAGCATTGAACCCACACCAAGTGCTGACTAGACAACTTGAGGTCCAACCTCCTAACCAACAGTGCTACCGCCCAGGAGATTGGCCCAAGGGGGTGGGGAGTTGAACTTGTGACCTTGGGGCTTAAACCCCAAGGCCTTACCACAATGCCACAACCCCTTGGGTTAAAATCTACCTTTCAATACGACTAAAGTAAACGATTTTGACTTTTAGAACAATCAACGTGTAAGGGCCTGCTCATGTTCCGTATTCAAATGAAAAATAATTACGAACTTTAATAAAAGAGTTTTAATGAGTTTTAATATGAGTATATCTAATATTTTAATCTTAATTTTAATTTTTTTTATTTTTTTATGTCTTATTATATCTTTAAAACTCAATTAAAATTCTAAAATTAGAAAAATGCATCATTACTCTATTCAAATTACTTGGTTGACTCTCTTAGTTTTTACGATTCTAATAGGTAAAATGGGATAAGAGCTTGCTCCTTCAATTTCCCAAATCAGTAATGCTACGTAGCTCGAATCCTTCCTTCTCCGACTCCCCTGAATTCAAACGGCGTCGTTTCATCGTTTTGATTTTTTTTTTTTTTTCCAATAACGCAGAAGAAGAAGAAGAAGAAGAAGAAGAAGAAGAAGAAGAAGAAAATTCAAAAAAGAAGAAGAAAGGAGGAAGAGGAGAGTAGCAGAGAGAGAGAGAGAGAGAGAAAATCATCAACAACAACGTCATCATCATCATCTTCAGATCTTCATCAATATCATCATCAACAATCATCTTCAGATCCAAAAAAAAAAAGAAAAGAGAAGAAGAAAAAAAGAAAGAATAATCAACCATATAGATCCAGAACATCTTCATCATCAACCATCTTCATCAACATCACCATCACCATCATCAACACATTTTCAGGAAAAAAAGAAAAAGAAAAAAGGGGGGGGGCTGCGATCGATCTGAAAAAAAAAACGGGCTGAAAAAAAAAAATCGAAGGCGGAGGCGGAGGCGATGGCGACTCCATTCCCTCTTCCCCTTTCTTCTCTTTCTCTCCTTCTCTTTCTCTTTCTCTCCCTCTTCATCTTCTTCTCTCCCTCTTTATGGTTCTCTCCCTCTGTTTCAGACATAAGGAGAAAAAGAAAAAAAAAAAATTCGGGGAAGAAAAATTCGAGGAAAAAATCATTTTCCTTCCCCAATAACCTCTGACTCATCAATTAAGCTCAATCATAATAATAATCGGTAGTGTTACATATATCAATTAGTATACTAATTGATATACCAGCATTAGTTATGACATTATTATTGACTCCACTTATTAATCATATTACAAATATTAAAAATCTATCTAATTATGTCACATCATTAATTGGTATACTAGTTAGTACACTAAATTGGTACATATTGTAGGAACAATCTTCTGTGTAAATAAAATGAACTGAAATAATTCAAACAAAATAATTAAATAACATACCGAATTTATTTCGTTGAACCGAATAAATAATTTAAGACCAAGTCGAGTGTGTGACACTCTGTCCTTAAGACAGATTCGCCCCGCTACAGTACTTACGGTTGAGTGGCATCTATCTCCCAGGATATAATGATCTTCACAAATTGTAGTAGTACTCCAAACAATTTGTTCGGCGAACCAAACCTGTGTTCTAACTCTCTGAAATTTATACTAAAACTAATATGAAGAATAATGAAAAAATGCAGAATTTAGGACAACCAAAGACCAAAATCAGACTGTTTTTTTTCAGATCATTAATTACTGGATTTATGGCAGTATATATAGGCAACAACACTGCCTCGAACAGGTCCAAAACAATTGTGAAAAGGTGCACAAAACACATGAACAGGTGCACCCTCTACTATTCAAATTTGAATACTGGTTTTGACCGTAGTAAGAACAACTTTTCAAATTAATTGAAAAAGAGACCCGTTGGAACAGTTAAACTGTTTCACCTTTATTGTTTAAACCATTTAAAATATATATATATATATTAAACTAGTTTAATAAATAAAGGAAGAGGTATTAATTTTAGGAAACTATCAACGAACCTAAAATTTGAATTTAAAATTAAATTAAATTTTCACAATAATTTTTAGAGGGAAAAAAATTCAAATGAATTTTATCTAAAAAATTAATGTTAGACCCGAAAACGACGTCAATTTCTCATTCACTCATAAATGGTTTTGATGAGCCGTCTTCACCGTGTGACTTGCTACGCGGCAAGGAACACTTCACCTCTTCGGACCCGCCCCAAAATACGTTCGGGGCCCACTCAATTTTGGCCTCAACGTTGGCCCAAAATAAGCCATATAAAACACAATTTTTCCAACAATCCCCCACATGAATGGAATTTGATGAAGAGAAAATGCAACAACATGATCTAATTACAGAGAGTACAAAAATTGAAAATATTCTGCAAAGGATAGGTAGCTTTTGGCTTTGAACCTTCCCTTGTGAGACACTATCGGATTTACTAACTAACCGGTGAACATGATGTCTTGAACTGTTCAGCCGTTTGTGTAAACCAAGACAATAGAACTCACACAGTACATCCCCAAACACAGTTTAGTTCTCACTATTGTGTTTATTTTGGCCCTGAACAACCTGGTCTTTCATGAGTGCTCTAAAGAATTGTAGCCCTTCACAAATCTTATAGAACCGGCCCAGTTCACACTCACATAGGTGATTCTTATGAAGAGTATCCTGCCATACTCCACTAGGTTTACCTAGATATAAGAATCATTAAAATTTTACTTAACCTTTAACGCTGCAGACATCACTATTTTCATCAAAGAAATAGGTAGGAGTTAGCCTCCCCAGTGATCCTTCTGAGTCAATCACAACTCGGTTGTTCCTTTGAACCTAGATCTTGGGATCTCCAGTCAACTAGGTTGGGTTGCCGTTGTGGTAACTCTTATTTAATAGGCTTAAGTCCCATTCCCCTCGATGAATTCTCAACTAACTCTCTTGCTAACCCTTTGGTTAGTGGATCCGCTATGTTGTCTTTAGACTTAACATATTCTATGGAAATAATTCCATTAGAGAGTAGTTGTCTTACGGTGTTATGTCGACGACGAATGTGTCGTGACTTACCGTTATACATATGACTCTGTGCTCTACCTATAGCTGATTGACTATCACAATGTATGCATATAGCAGGCACCGGTTTTGGCCAAATTGGAATATCTTCAAGGAAGTGGCGAAGCCATTCTGCCTCTTCCCCAGCTTTGTCTAAAGCTATGAATTCAGATTCCATAGTAGACCTAGCAATACAAGTCTGTTTGGAAGATTTCCAAGATACAGCCGCCCCACCAAGAGTAAAGACATACCCACTGGTGGACTTCGAGTCTTTAGTATCCGATATCCAATTTGCATCACAGTATCCTTCAAGTACTGCTGGATATCTAGTATAATTAAGCCCAATGTTACGAGTAAATCGGAGATATCTTAGAACCCTTATCATTGCTTTCCAGTGTTCTACTCCTGGATTACTTGTATATCTACTTAATTTACTTACTGCATAAGCTATATCCGGGCGAGTGCAATTCATCAAGTACATTAAGCTTCCAATAATTTGGGCATACTCTAATTGAGAAATACTTTCCTGTACATTCTTAGAAAGATACAAATTAACATCTACAGGTGTTCTAGCAAGATGATCATCATCTTTGCTGAATTTGTCCAGTATTTTCTCAATGTAATGAGATTGTGACAAAGCATATCCTTCTGATGTTTTGGTAATTTTCATATCAAAATTACATCAGCAACGCCCATGTCCTTCATGTCAAAATGTTTATTCAACATTTTCTTGATAGTTGTAATCATATCATTATTACTACTTATGATGAGCATAGCATCTACATAAAGACATACAATGACATAACCTTTGTCTATGTTTTTAATATAAACACATTTGTCACACTCATTAATTTTAAATCCATTTGACATCATTGCCTTGTCAAATTTCTCATGCCATTGCTTTGGCGCTTGTTTTAAACCATATAATGATTTAACCAATTTACACACTTTCTTTTCTTTCCCTGGAACAGAAAACCCTTCTGGTTGTTCCATGTAAATTTCTTCATTTAACTCACCATTTAAGAAAGCGATTTTAACATCCATTTGATGAATTTCTAGATTGTATAGAGATGCTATTGCAATTAGCATTCTAATGGATGTTATTCTAGTAACCGGTGAGCATGTGTCAAAGTAATCTAGACCTTCTTTCTGTCTAAAACATTTGACTACAAGTCTTGCCTTGTATTTGTCTATTGATCCATCCGCTTTCAATTTTCTTTTGAAAATCCACTTGTACCCAAGAGGTTTACAACCTGGTGGAAAGTCCACTAATTCCCAAGTGTGATTTTGCAAGATGGATTCAACTTCACTGTTGACAACTTCTTTCCATAAAGGAGCTTCAGGACTGGACATAGCCTCTTTAAAAGTTAAAGGCTTATTTTCTAACAAAAATGTTAGGAAATCTGGACCAAAAGATTTTGAGGTTCTAGCACGTTTACTACGCCTAGGTTCCTCTTCCTCATTTTGATCTAATTCTTGTTCTTGATCATGTTCTTAATCCTGACTAGTAATAGCATCATGAGATCTTTTATTGTTACTAGTCTCTTATCCAGTCTTATTTGGAAATACATGTTCAAAGAAAGATGCATTCCGAGACTCAATAATAGTATTTACATGCATTTCGGTATGTTCTGATTTATAAATCAAAAACCGATATGCACTACTATTCTTGGCATAACCAATGAAAATGCAATCAATGGTCTTAGGACCTATCTTAGTCTTTTTAGGACTAGGAATAGCCACTTTAGCTAAACACCCCCACACTTTTAAGTATTTGTAGGATGGTACTCTACCATGCCACATTTCATAAGGTGTTTGATTCACTTTCTTTCAGGGTATTTTATTTAAAATATAATTACCAGAAAGTATTGCTTCTCCCCACAAGTTCTAAGGTAATCCAGAACTGATTAACATGGCATTCATCATTTCTTTTGAAGTCCTATTTTTCCTTTCAGCAATTCCATTTTGCTGAGGTGAGTAAGGAGCGGTGGTTTGATGAATTATTCCATGTTCTTTACAAAACTCACCAAAAGGTGATTCATATTCACCACTTCTATCACTTCTAAGTTTCTTGATTTTCTTACCAAGTTGATTTTCAACTTCATTCTTGTATTGAATGAAAGTTTCCAAGGCTTCATCCTTGGTTCGAATTAAATAAACATAACTATATCTAATATAGTCATCTATAAAAGTGATAAAATACTTTTTCCCACCTCTAGTTTGAATTGATTTAAAATCACAAATGTCACTATGAATTAATTCAAGTGGTTCCGTACTTCTTTCAATTGAATGAAAAGGAGTTTTAGATAATTTTGCCTCAACGCAAATTTCACATTTATGATTTGAATCAATGTTAAATTTAGGTAAACATTCCATATTAATTAATCTACGCAAAGATCCATAATTAACATGTCCTAGTCTACCATGCCATAAATTTGAAGACTCAAGCAAGTAAGAAGAAGATGTAGTATTATTAATAATTGAGGGTACAACGGTCATTACATTTAACTTGAAAAGGCCATCAGACATGTAACCTTTTCCTACATACATCCCATTCTTAGTAAGTACAAATTTATCACTCTCAAATACTAGCCTAAACCCATTCTTACTCAACAAAGATCCGGAAACAAGATTCTTGCGAATGTCCGGTACATGCAGCACATTGTTGAGAGTGAGTTCCTTTCCAGATGTCATCTTGAGTACAATCTTTCCTTGTCCTTCAACTTTGGAAGTTGAGGAGTTACCCATAAAGAGTTGTTCACCATTGTCCATTGTAGAGTAAGATGTGAACATCTTTTTGTCGGCACAAATATGGCGAGTAGCACCAGTGTCCACCCACCATTCTTTAGGATTTCCGACAAGATTTGCCTCGGAAACAACTGCAGAAAGATTGATGTCATCTACACCATTGGAAATCTTGTCCACTTCAGTTATGTGGGCTTGAGCAGGCTTCTTGCTTGTTCTTCTTTTGCTTTTGCCTTTGCTACGGCAATCTTTGGCCCGATGTCCCTCTTTGTCACAGATGTAACATTTGCCATTAAACTTGTACTTTTTATTATCCCCCCCTTTAGAGCCTTGTGATGAACTTTCTCCAAAAGACTTACGTTTCTTGGTTTTTGAAGCATGTTCCACCACATTTGCCTTAGACTCCATAGGAAGCTTACCAACCCGTTTTTCAGAATTGCGGTTATCCTCCTCAATCCTCAAACGCACAATTAACTCGTCCATAGAAATTTCTTTGCGCTTGTGTTTGAGGTAGTTCTTGAATTCCTTCCAGCCTTTTGGTAATTTTTCAATTAAGGCTGCAACTTGAAAGGATTCACTGAGAGACATACCTTCTGCGTGAATGTCATGCAGAATGAGTTGGAAATCTTGAGCTTGGCTGATCACAGTTTTTGAATCAACCATTACAAAATCCAAGAATCTGCCAACTACAAATTTCTTTGAGCCGGCATCTTCCGTTTTGTACTTTTTCTCCAACGATTCCCAAAGATCCTTTGCTGTCTTAATTGGACTGTAGACGTTGTATAATGTGTTGTCAAGTCCATTCAAGACGTAATTCCGGCAAAGGAAATCGGCATGTTTCCAAGCATCAACCGCAGCAACCACTTGCCGGTCGGTTTCATCCTCTTTCAGGATAGGAGCATCTTCACGGAGAAAACGAGCCAGGTTCAGAGTTGTAAGATAGAACAACATTTTCTGTTGCCATCTTTTAAAGTCAGTTCCTGAGAACTTTTCTGGCTTTTCACCGTGATTTACCGGTACTGTCATCACAGGAGAGGGGGTTGGTGCAATTGCAGCCACCACAGTAGTACTTGTTTGGGCATTTGTTTCAATAGCCATCAATTCTAATTTATAAAACAAAATTATAATTAGAATTTACACTACACAGAAAATTAAACCAAATGTACAGAATTAAATTCTGTAAAAATAAAATAAACAAGAATGTAACTTTTATTTCCAATTAATTTGAAAATAAAATAAAATTTTATTTAAACAAATTAATTCCACACAGAAAATTAAATTCTGTAAAATAAAAGAAATAAAAAATATAACTTTTTTTTTTCAATTAATTTGGAAATAAAATAAAATTTTATTCAACCAAATTAATTCCACATAAGAAATTAAATTCTATAAAATAAAAGAAATAAAAAATATAACTTTTATTTTTTCAATTAATTTGGAAATAAAATAAAATTTTATTTAACTAAATTAATTTCACACAGAAATTTAAATCTCTTGTTACACTCCAATAATTAAAATCCTGAAACAGAATTTTAATTAATGAAAACTCAGAAAATAAATTCAAAAAAAACCAAAATTAATTTTCGGACAAAATTTCACAAAAATATATTCTGAATTGTTAATGGCACCCGTATCATACTACTAGTTGTTGTCAAAGAAAAGAGACAGTATATTACTACTATCTGTCAAATAGCATATAATCACTATTTATTTTTCCAACCAGAATATTATTTTGTAAATCCACAGAAAATAATTTTCTTCCGAAATTATTTACGAAGAATGAAAAAGGGAAACAAACGAAAAATTCTGTAAACAGAATAATTCGAATCTGTCTTAAAATTGTAGGAACAATCTTCTGTGTAAATAAAATGAACTGAAATAATTCAAACAAAATAATTAAATAACATACCGAATTTATTTCGTTGAACCGAATAAATAATTTAAGACCAAGTCGAGTGTGTGACACTCTGTCCTTAAGACAGATTCGCCCCGCTATGGTACTTATGGTTGAGTGGCGTCTATCTCCCAGGATACAATCATCTTCACAAATTGTAGTAGTACTCCAAACAATTTGTTCGGCGAACCAAACATGTGTTCTAACTCTCTGAAATTTATACTAAAACTAATATGAAGAATAATGAAAAAATCCAGAATTTAGGACAACCAAAGACCAAAATCAGACTGTTTTTTTTCAGATCATTAATTACTGGATTTATGGCAGTATATATAGGCAACAACACTGCCCCCGAACAGGTCCAAAACAATTGTGAAAAGGTGCACAAAACCCATGAACAGGTGCATCCTCTACTATTCAAATTTGAATACTGGTTTTGACCATAGTAAGAACAACTTTTCAAATTAATTGAAAAAGAGACCCGTTGGAAGAGTTAAACTGTTTCACCTTTATTGTTTAAACCATTTAAAATATATATATATATATATATATTAAACTAGTTTAATAAATAAAGGAAGAGGTATTAATTTTAGGAAACTATCAAGGAACCTAAAATTTGAATTTAGAATTAATTAAATTCTCACAATAATTTTTATAGGAAAAAAAATTCAAATGAATTTTATCTAAAAAATTAATGTTAGACCCGAAAACGACGTCAATTTCTCATTCACTCATAAATGGTTTTGACGAGCCGTCTTCACCGTGTGACTTGCTACGCGGCAAGGAACACTTCACCTCTTCGGACCCGCCTCAAAATACGTTCGGGGCCCACTCAATTTTGGCCTCAACGTTGGCCCAAAATAAGCCATATAAAACACCATTTTTCCAACACATATAACATTATTCAATAATAATAAGTCTTCGTTTGACATAAGCTTTTTTGTATTGGAATTTTTTTAATTTTGTTTTTTAGTCTCGTTTGGTTTGGTTTTTTTTAACTTTTTTGACTTTTGTAAGAGTAAAAATATAATGATTATAATTTGGATGTGACATTTTATATTATTAACTTATGTAATAAATTTTATCTTTTTATATTTTTTTAGGCAAAAATCTAAAACCAAACGAAGCTTAATCTATAACATATATAAAAAGCAGGTAAGAGTGGTGTAACGTACGGAGTAACACTGGTGCTTCACAACCTGCTTCTCGGTCCTCCTAGAAATTACGCAAGTCGGTGCTTCAAAGTAGTAGAGCCTTGAGCCTAACGTCTATGAATGTGCGCCATGTGGTGGGAAGAAAGCGGTGCTTTTGTTTGCTTCTTCAATTGGATTTATCATATTTTGCAAAAAGAGGAAGTCAGTCGGTGCGCAAAAGCATACATACCAATAATCTATAATAGAGGCTTCTGACAGAGTCCATGTGAGGTGACCGAATGAGGACTCAATGCAAGATTTCCATGTATGCTGTCCAGAGTATTCTTTTTAATTGATATGTTAATAGCCCTTGGATTTTATTTTTTATTTTTTTTCGGATTATGTAGATGAATACCCATCTTATATATTTGCATGTATGTATTTCTTTTGGGTGAATTTCAAGAAATCAATTTGCACTTGAATTGATTTGTTATATTTGTCTTCATTAATTTTTCTTCATGTGTAATTTTACTGATGAAAACCCATCTTCTGCAATGCATTTATGACTTGATTTCACTCTCTTATGCATATTTATCTATATGGGGAGAGTAGCGATTTGGAATTCACTGTGTCTAGAGATCAACTCCCAAACCACACAATCAGGTATACCATTGTCATAAACTCTGTTTTTTTTTTTTTTTTTTTTTTTTTTTTTTTTTTTGTAGATGTTTGTATTGATTTTATATGCTTGTGTATTCTCTTGGTGTTTGTTAGCATATAACTTGCACACAATGTGCTTGACAATATGCCCATGAGAGAGAATTTATTTTCTTAATATGAGTTTTTTCTTATGAGATGCCAATTTCATGTTAACATATGATTTATATATAGTCAAGAAAAGATTGTCGACCCCTTTTTATTTTGTAAACCATCCAATTTCCAACCCCACTCAAACAAAGACAATAATTCCCAAGTTATGAAGCTTTCATAGCTAAAAAGACAGTTTTATTTTTCTATGCTTGGTCTAATAACAATTTTGAGGACAAGAAGATTGAGAACAAATTATTAGAAGACACAAATATAATACTTTTTACTACAGGATCATACACCATGAGAATTGTCGTAAAAGGTATAAAGAAATATAAGGGGGGAAATTCAACCACCTATTCAGACAGACTAGAAAATCTTGATTCAAGAATCTTTGGTCTGTTATGCATACAAAGTATTAAAAAAACATAGCTTCTCTCTCTCTCTCTCCTTTTTCTTTTTCATTAAGAAAGCATGTCACAATTTTGGTTAGTTCAAACATAAAAGCTAAAACAATAGCATCTAACCAATTTCTACAAATCCTTCACCATAGATCTGTAAACTTTATTTGCTTAACTCCCCCATCCAATTTCCAACCCACTTCAAATCTCAAAGAGTAGGGCACCTAATAGAATAGCTTACCAATTCGTCATTTCATGCTAAATCATGTAAATTATAACCTGACAGAAATCAAACATAACAAGATGCATGAATTTCCATGTATCATTTTAGTTATGGACATTAAATTAAAA
>JAXFYN010001397.1:0-30726 GCA_036172215.1 Camellia granthamiana | reverse complement strand
AATTGGTAGGGGTGGGCGCGGATCGGTTGCGGCCACGAAACCTCTAATCCGCCATCCGTCCGCCGGATTGGCGGATTGGAGAAAATCAATCCGCATCCGTCCGCCAATCCGGCGGATGCGGATTGGGCGGATTGGCGGATGGATACGAATCGGTTTGGCGGTTGAAAATTTTACAAATTTTCCACACAAAAAAAAAAAAAAAAAAAAATATCATATAGATTGCTGGCAGCAGAAGAAAACTGCTTACCTGCGTACGTAAAATATGCTTGTCCACCTCAATTTGTTTCTCACCCATTCCTTTCACCCTGCCTCCGACTTGACGCTCAATGTGACTCCATTTTTTGTAAGTCGAGGTAACTGATATTCCATTTGTGCTAATGCAACCTAAGAAAACTTCAGTCTTGTCAGTGTAAATGGACAACATAAATTCAGAAAACTATCTCACAGAAAAATGATAAATTTGCCTGTAAAGCTGCTTCATGTGTTGCTGCCCTCTGGTTGAATATATCCAACAAATATGATGATAAAAAAATCAGTAAGGATGACAGATTCTATTCCAACTACAGAAGCCAGAAACATAAGAAAAAAAAGGAGCATAAGACAGGCCATGGCAACAAGAAAATAACTAATTGCATGTAATTTAATAGAGTGCCACTTGATAGGACCATAGGAAGAAGATTAGCAATCACCAAATAACTGGGGGCACAAGGTCTTATTGAGTGGAAACAAGCATAACCTTCCACCATAAAAGGCTTTCTGGGCCAGAAGTACTCAAATGCCATCACGACAGCCTTTCCCCTCTTTGGAAAAAGGGAGGGCGAAAAGGGGGGAAAATAAATAAATAAAAAGCTGTAGGAACCTACTAACCAACTTATTTCTCACAGTCAGAGACCCAAGAAGAGTTGAATGAACCAATAATTCAGTATATACATCAAGCTTTGGTCAACCTCAAGCTACTGAGATATTAAATACATTAAGTTGTTCTCAGATAAAGAAATTTTCCATTGATCTTAAATCTCAAAAGCTTGATCAGCAGGCTAGAAGATTTGGAATCAAATTAAGGATATAGTAAGGTTCTATACATACCAAGTAAACCAACTACATTTGGAACAAGAATTAGAACATCTGATTACACCACCAGCTACTAGTGAATAGAATCTAAAACTTGATTTAAACTATTGAAATGGACACAAAAAACTATTGAAATAGACATAAAATCTATATCACACTTTATATTTAAACTGCTTAGATTTTGACCCTACAAAATATTAAGCACTTGGATCATAATTTCCTTCCAACTATTCTTCAAATCATATTCACTATCATTTCTCAGGCTCAAAAACCATAACTATAGTACAGAAACAGTGGGATAAATGCAGATTTCAGATTTTCTTGATTCTATAGGAGCTACAAGCTAGACAATGATACTTTCCCTACAAATACAAACCAAAATTAGGACGAAAATAATAAACTAACAAAACTGATACTTCTCAAATTTCCTCAAGAGCTTCAGAAATCAGTGTGTAAATCAAGCCATCCACCATCCACAAACTAACCATCCACAAACTCTGTAGGACTGAAAAATTTAGAGAGAGACAGAAAAGGAATTTGTGATTAGGTTAAGAACACAGAACATAGAACACAGGTTGAGAAGAGAAGAAGAGGAAAAGAGAACACGAGAAGAAGAAAAGAGGAGACGAGAAGAATAGATTTGAATCGAGGCTTCGATCGCTACTCACCAGTGTCGCCGATCGCCGATCATTGCTCGCTGCCACAGTCGCAGCTCGCTGATCATCGATCACTGTCATTCCAGTAAGAAAGAGAGGCACAGAGAGAGAGAGTTGAGAGAGAGAGATAGAGCCATCGAATGAAGAACCTAGGGCAACAAAACTGAAATGAAAAAATGGGGCGAGACAGAGGGATGAAAAGGGGGAAAAAACATAGGTGAGGCGGGCGGGTCGGGTACGCGAAGGGAAATGGCGGATTATCCGTGACCCGACCCGAATCCGTCCGCCATAGCTCACGCATCCACCCAAAACAGCGCGGGTCGGGTCGGGTCGGGCGGATCTGGCAGGTCGGAAGACCCGTTGCACAGCCCTAATAATTGGATAGTAAGAAACCCATTCTTACACCAGTATTGGGTGGTAGAGAGGGAATTGGATATGATGCTTCATCTATATGCACTCCCCCTTTTATAACTTAATAATAATTCAATAATAAAAAAATATAAATTGAAAATTGTCATTGTATAGTCTCACATATTATTATTGTATTAGTTTAATTGATTCCATCACTTGGTCAATTTTATTACTAATATAAAGATAATATATAAGATTATAAATTACTTTTATTGAATAAATGTAATTAGATGAATGATTTAGCCATTTTCCAAACAGTGCCTAAACAAAGGGCAGACCCATAACTGTTCTTATTTGGTGCTTTGTGTCAATAGCAAGCTTGACTTTAAATAACAAAATCCGTGTTGAATCTCCGGTTCTATGAACTTGGAATTATTACATTGCCCTATTTATCTCTTCATATATATATAATATCATTATACACACACTACCAATCTGAGAGAGTAAAATGACAAACCTAAGGCCCTATTTCATATGTAAGGTCTTGTTAGTTTCTAAAGAAGAAAGGTAGGATCAAATTAGTGGTAAGAAAAGGTTTATAAAATTATTTTTATTTTGAAAAATTGTCAAATCTACTTTGAAATGAAGAAATAATCTAATGTATATAAAATAGAAAATTCGATTATACACATCCCTTGAAAGGACTGTATCATATGTACCTCTAGTTATACCATTTCTTTCTTAGTTATAATCAATTTTCTTCTTTTGTTATGATATTATATTAGTTATGACTCGTGAGATTTTTGGTTATGTCTCATATAGTATTTGGTTATGACACTTTTTTCTAGTTATGACAAAGAAAATATGGAGTTATGTCATTTTTTTTTTAGTTATAAGGTATACACATCCTTTGGTGCCATTTGAGATTACATTAATGTCCTTTTGTGATTCATTTTTTCAATTTTTTAATTCGTTTTTGGGATGAGAATGGAAATGTGAGATGTAGAATATTCTTTTTGGGGGATTACTGGCTGAAGCATTGGTTGTCAAGCGTGAAAATTTATATTTTTGCTAGTGTGATTTAGTTTGAAAATATGTAAATCTTAGAATTAAATATATATTTTCAATTAATAAGAGATTATTTAGAATGGACCTGGGCTGTCTCTAATTCCAAATCGAACTAGACAATCTAGTTTGGCCTAATGGGCTGATTTTTAGGTCCTGTTTCGATAATCTGAACCGTTTATATTTTAAAATTCATTGAGTACGTCATCCTTGCAAAAAATAAATCAATTGAATAACGAAAATCACATATTTGAATCAATTTTGTATGAACCGTTTATTTTCTCACCATTCATTTTTTTCACACAAAATTGTTCCGAACATGTAGCTACCGTTATCCGATCAATTAGTTTTTTTGTAGGAATGATGTACTTGACGAATCATAAAATATGAACGATTTGAATTATCAAAATGGAACTCAAAAGTGGGCCCAATAAACTCAACAATACCTCTCCAGTCTATTAGGAACCGGAGAGAAGCTAGCCCATTTAGAATATATTTTCATAATGTAGGAACACAACTTGAAGTAATGACAGATCTAAAAAGAGGTCCGCCCCGTCAAGTTGTGTGTGTCTTATTTTTTTTTTAAAATATATTATATGCCATAGAGATGTGTCTAAGGGTGTTTAAATTACCAGTGAACCAAAGAACTGAAACAAACCGGCTTCTTTGGGTTGGGTTGGGTTGGGTTGATTTTTGAGTGCATTCTCTACAACATATGAGGATTTTAGAGACCAAATATTTTGGTCTCTAAAAGTGAAAATTTTGTTGCAAAAGACATTTAAGGACCAAATTTTATCATCGTGAGGATAATTGTTAAAAGTTCGTCTTAAAAAGTAAAAAACAAGGCTTATAGCGACAAATTTTTGAAAATGTCACTAATAAATAGATTTTTAGGGACAAAATAATTTGGTCTCAAAAGGGTAATAATTCATCACTAATGTCCAATTTTCATTACTAAAAATATAATAACAACACTTTTCATAACAAAAATATTTGGTTCCTAAAAAATAATTTTGTCCCTAAATTTTAGTTTCTAAAACCTTTTTTTTTTTTTTTTGGTAGTGATTGGTTTGGTTATGGGTGTTCAAATCATTAAACCAATAGTATGGGATTGGTTCTCGTTTTAAGTCTTGCCTAAACCAAATCAACTAGAAAATCGAACCTATTTATATATATATTAATATTAAAATTTTATTTATAATTGACTTGTCTTCACTTAATTGGTCTATTGCAATGGACTTGATTGCATCAAATAATTTTCATTATACAAAAATTATTAGATGAACAAAGGAAGTACTAGAAGTTTGAGTTCAATTTTACAATTGATTTAATTTGTATTAGTTATGTTTAAGCTTGACTTATTAAATAAAATATGAGATTTTTTTTTTAAGCTCCCTGATATTAAGATTTTATAAGATAAAAGACATATAATATTTTCATAGTAGTTGGGGTCTCTCAATATTTTCACAGAGAAAATTCAACACAGAGAAATTTCGCTCCAACATAGAGAAATTTTGCTAATAGATCACAAAAATATTTCATTGAGAGACCTTATCTAATGAAAAAAAATAAAAATAAATATTAGACCTCTCCTACTATCCAAAGTCGGAAAGGGATGTTTCACTAATTTTTTCATAATATTTTGCTGTTTATTTGTATTATATTTAAATGTTAGAGTTTTGTTTATTTTAATTATTAATTATTGATTGAGTCACTTAGTTTTAATATAATAGAACTTTGGTTCTAATCTGAACTAATCCCAACTATATTGGGTTGGTTTAGATTGATTCTAGTGCATAAATGATTTAATTCTAAATTCAAAAGTTTAAAACCAATTATAATTAAATTGATTTTAAATTTAGTGTCAAACACGGTTATGAACACTTCTATGTCTAAGTGCCTCCCAATTAGAACCCCCCCCCAAAAAAAACAATGAAATAAAAATGTTAGAGATTTCAAAGTAAAAAAGTCTAATAATCTAGTAGAACGTGAAAGTTGTTGGGAAGTAAATAGCCAGCCCCCAACTAATAACTAACAAAGTGGATGTGTCTTTAATGTTTCCATGCTGTGTATTACACATTGGATTTCCAATATTAATAGAAATTAAAATTAAAATTAAAAAGAAAAGAAAAGAAAAGAAAAAAAAGAAAAGAAGAAGACTCTCTAGAAAGTCTTTCAAAAATTTGCAATATGGTGGGAATGGTTGAAGAAACTGACCATTTTCTGCAAACTTTAGAAAGCAAACAAGCAGATAAAGAGTGTTCATATACACTGTGAGAGCACTTGAAAATCAATAGATGAAAATTCTAAAAACAGATATTGATTTATGATTTTAATTCAATTTAAAATAATGAATCGCAACTCTTGAAAAATCTAAAAATTCCCAAGATATTGATTTGTGATTCTGTTTCAATTTTAAACAATGAATAACAATCACAATCAAACAATTAAAGACAAATCAACACAACAATTTAACGTGGAAAAACCAAAATTGGAGCACCTCCAATTGTGATAAAAAAATCACGGGTCAAAGCCACAAAACAATTCACTAAGAATTTAAAAAAAATTATACAAGTATACTCTCAATTACTTACCAAATCCACGCCCAAATCGAACTGACCACAATGTGCCTTTTCTACCACTGTCTTCACCTCAAAATTGTTTTGTCCAACGTTAAATCCACAACGCCGATGTCGAATCCACGATGATGAGCCACTCCGGAATCCGCCAAAGATTCAGGCCCAAGTTCTTCAGAATCCACCGAAAAACAACTCTCTCTTTTGTGAATAAAAGAAAACTAACAAACCCTTGATGATATTGATATAAAATTCATGGATACATTGATCACTCTTAAATCATCAAGAAAACACTCATAAATCACCCTCCAGTATAAAACACTTTGTTTTTCATTCCTCTCTAAAAATCTGGATAGCTCAAAACCTAGTTTGCTCACTTTATAGTAAACCGAATCGCGCAGACCGCTCGAGCGCACATTTCATCGCTCGAGCGATGTGACTAAAGGCGGTGCGAAACACATAGGCTGACCGCTTAAGTGCAACTTTCACTGCTCGAATGGTGAAACTTTTCTCCCATAAGTTTAGGTGCTTTGCAAAAATACTAGATGATCTTTTTCTTCGCTCGAGCAAACAAATGACCCCTCGAGCGGTCAAACAACTTCGACTGCATTTTTGGCAAAATGGCAAACATGAAAAGATTAAGCTCATAAACTCCTCTGCATAGATACAATTCGGGTTAGATTCGCATCTAAACACTCATAGTCTCACTGAAATAAAGAACGAATAAAATTACAACTCAAAGGAGTTTTGTCAAACGAGATTGCCAGTTACAAAAACTTAACAATTCCAATTAAACAATTAGCAACAAATCAACATAACAATTTAATGTAGAAAAAATCACAATTAGACTCCTTCAATTATGATAAAAAATTACAGGCCAAAGTTACAAAACAATCCACTAAGAAGATAAAAAGGAATTACACATGAGTACTTTCAATTACTTAGAGAATCCACGCTTGAATTGAACTGACCCCAATGTACCTCTTCCACCACCGTCTTCACCTCAGAATTGTCTTGCCCAACGCTGAATGTACAACATCGATGTTGAATCCAAGATGATGAGCCACTCCGGAATCCACCAAAGCTTCAGACCCAAGTTCTTTGGAATCCACCGAAGAACACCTCTCTCTTTTGGGAACGAAATAATGCGAACAACCATTGATGATTGACAATCTGTAATTCGTTGATCAATTGATCACCTTCTATACATCAAGGAAACTCATATAAAACAACTTTCAATAGAAAACACTTTGGCTTTTCTTTCTCTCTAAGATCTTGGACGGCTTAAATCTTAAAAGTAGCAAACTGTGCATTTTATAGTAAATTAAATCGCGAATACCGCTCGAGCGCACACTTCACCGCTCAAGCGATGTGAGTAAAGGCGGTGCAAAATATATAGGTCGATCACTCGAGCGCAACTTTCACCGCTCAAGAAAATTGACTAAAGTTAGTTCTTGGGTGATGTTAATTGTTTGTTTGGACAAATTATCTTATTAAATCTCATATTTAGTTGAGATATTAAGAAAAATATATGTGTTTAAAAGATTATTTTGTCTTTTTGAATTTTTTTACTAAGTAACACTAATACTAAATAGGACTTATAAATTTTATTTTATCTTTTTGGCTAAAATTTATAAAAACAAAAAATTAAATAAATAGAAGATTGAGGTTTTTAAATTTTGTTTTATTTTACTAAATGCAATATATAACATTAAAAAGAACATCAATAAAAATTACAAGTATTGAAATCTGAGCTAAATATAAAACAATCAGTCAAAACTTCCCAACACAATGAATGCATCAAATGTCCTTGTAGACCAGTTGCAGAGCTAACCCTCGTTTTATTAGTTTGATGTTTGCTACCAAGACATTTTCGTTATGCCCATCAAAGGACCTCCAGATGCTAATTTACAAAAAACGATATGAGAAATTAAAAAAAAAAAAAAAAAAAAAACTCATATACAGAACGGGGGTCGACCCGTGAAAGTACATCCATTCTAATTCAAATGAATTAATTCTTGATTACTTGGTGCACTTCCATATTCAAAAAAATGAACAAATATATTTTTAAATTAAAATTTAGGGACAAATATATATGCACATTTGGTTACGATTTTTGTGTCTTTAGTTATGATCTATTGAATTGTTAGTTATGATGCATTGTGATATTGGTTATGTCATTATTTTGGTTATGATTCAAGAGTTGTTTGGTTATATATCTCATGTGATGTTTGGCTATAATTCAAATTTTCTTTTTTAATTATAACTCTCATAATATTGAGTTATGTCATTTATAATAATCAAACTTACAAATGGCATAAATAACTTGCATAATGGAGACAAAAATGTCTATTTTTGTACTTTTATATTAAAAATTTGGATAGATAGTTCTATATGTGTCTATCTGTACACTTTCAAATTATAAAAATGAGAACAAGTTTGTGTACTTACATATTTTTTAATTTAAAAAATAGGAAAGTTAAGCTGGAAAAAAATTGACCCAAAAAAACAAAATTTTGAAAACAAAAGAAAAGAAAAAAAGGGAAAAAGAAAAAGAGCAACAATCTGGTAGAACATGAAAGTTACTTGGAGAAGTAGAAAGCTATCCCATCCACAAAGGAACAAAGGTTGCGTTTTATTGGACGGACTGAATAAGGGGAGATAAGAATTAATCAAACTTGAATCCTGAGACTGTGAATCCCTTGAACTATTTAGTTAGATTTGATATGTATCCTGTATTTGTTTTCTTATGGGATTAGATGTCTGTCAATGATTATTTTTAGTGAATCCATTGTGTAGCCGAACGGATTGGATAGGATAAATGAGCAAAAAACTATTTTACCATTTTTCAATTGTTTATTAGGAAATAACAATATTAAACATATCTTAAATATTTTAATTATTTTTAGCTAGATTAAATAAAAATTTATTTTATTTTATTTTTTACACAATTAAATAAATTTATTTTTAAAAAATAAATAAATAAATAAAATATCAATACAAATATATGTTGTTTTTTAATTAAAATTTCAAATAATTTTTTTTAAAAAAAATAATAATTAAATAATGAAATTAAATAAAATATAAACAAAATTTTAAAATAAAACATCAATAAAATATCTATAAAAAATTGTTTTAAAAAATTAAATAAATAAAACATCAATGAAAAGTTAAATAAAATTATTTTATTTTTAAATTGGGACATTTAAATTTTATTGAATTTTACTAAATATAATACATAATTAAATAGTAGAGGGTCAAAATAATTATTTTATCACCTAATCCCAACAGTAAATAATCACATGTCATTTATAATAATCAAACTTACAAATTGCATAAATAACTTGCATACTGCAAATGGAGACAAACATTTCTATTTTTGTACTTTTATATTAAAAATTTGGATAGATAGTTCTATATGTGTCTATTTGTACACTTTCAAATTATAAAAATGAGAACAAGTTTGTGTACTTACATATTTTTTAATTTAAAAAATAGGAAAGTTAAGCTGGAAAAAAATTGACCCAAAAAAAAAAAAAATTGAAAACAAAAGAAAAGAAAAAAAGGGAAAAAGAAAAAGAGCAACAATGTGGTAGAACATGAAAGTTACTAGGAGAAGTAGAAAGCTATCCCATCCACAAAGGAACAAAGGTTGCGTTTGATTGGACGGACTGAATAAGTGGGGATAAGAATTAATCAAACTTGAATCCTGAGACTGTGAATCCCTTCAACTATTTGGTTGGATTGGATATGTATCCTGTATTTATTTTCTTATGGGATTAGATGTCTGTAAATGACTATTTTTAGTGAATCCATTGTGTAGTCGGACAGATTGGATAGGATAAATGAGCAAAAGACTATTTTACCATTTTTCAATTGTTTATTAGGAAATAACAATTTTAAACATATCTTTAATATTTTAATTATTTTTAGCTAGATTAAATAAAAATTTATTTTATTTTATTTTTTACACAATTAAATAAATTAATTTTAAAAAATTAATTAATAAATAAATAAATAGATAAAATATCAATAAAAATATATGTTATTTTTTAATTAAAATTTTAAATAATTTTTTTAAAAAATAATAATAATTAAATAATGAAATTAAATAAAATATAAACAAAATTTTAAAATAAAACATCAATAAAATATCTATAAAAAATTATTTTAAAAAATTAAATAAATAAAACATCAATGAAAAGTTAAATAAAATTATTTTATTTTTAAATTGGGACATTTAAATTTTATTGAATTTTGCTAAATATAATACATAATTAAATAGTAAAGGGACAAAATAATCATTTTACCACCTAATCCCAACAGTAAATAATCCCATGTCATTTATAATAATCAAACTTACAAATGGCATAAATAACTTGCATACTGCAAATGGAGACAAACATTTCTATTTTTGTACTTTTATATTAAAAATTTGGATAGATAGTTCTATATGTGTCTATCTGTACACTTTCAAATTATAAAAATGAGAACAAGTTTGTGTACTTACATATTTTTTAATTTAAAAAATAGGAAAGTTAAGCTGGAAAAAAATTGACCCCAAAAAAAAAAAAAAAAAAATTTGAAAACAAAAGAAAAGAAAAAAAGAAAAAAAGGGAAAAAGAAAAAGAGCAACAATCTGGTAGAACATGAAAGTTACTGGGAGAAGTAGAAAGCTATCCCATCCGCAAAGGAACAAAGGTTGTGTTTGATTGGACAGACTGAATAATGGGGGATAAGAATTAATCAAACTTGAATCTTGAGACTGTGAATCCCTTAGATTATTTGGTTGGATTGGATATGTATCCCGTATTTGTTTTCTTATGGGATTAGATGTCCGGAAATGACTATTTTTAGTGAATCCATTGTTTGGTCGGACGGATTGGATAGGATAAATGAGCAAAAGACTATTTTATCATTTTTCAATTGTTTATTAGGAAATAGAAATATTAAACATATCTTTAATATTTTAATTATTTTTAGCTAGATTAAATAAAAACTTATTTTATTTTATTTTTTACACAATTAAATAAATTTATTTTTAAAAAATAAATAAATAAATAAATAAATAAAATATCAATAAAAATATATGTTATTTTTTAATTAAAATTTTAAATAATTTTTTTTAAAAATAATAATAATTAAATAATGAAATTAAATAAAATATAAACAAAATTTTAAAATAAAATATCTATAAAAAATTGTTTTAAAAAATTAAATAAATAAAACATCAATGAAAAGTTAAATAAAATTATTTTATTTTTAAATTGGGACATTTAAATTTTAGGGATATTTACCAATAAATCATATTTGACAAACAGTTTTACCGATTGGTCCTAAAGTTATTTCTATAGTTCTGATTAGTCCTATTAGTGGGGGAATATCTTACCAATTGATCCTATTTCCTTTGTTTGGTAACATTGAGTGGTCAAATATACCCTTCCTTGTGTGTGTCACGTGACATACATCATTCCAAGGCAAAAAGCATAAAGAGCCTTAGTATACTTTGTTGATGTGTGGCACCCACCGCTTAGTGTATTTTGTTGATGTGTAGCACCCACCAATCACCCTCATAAAGAGCCTTAGTGTACTTTATCGATGTGTGGCACCCACTAGCCGGACTCTATGTTTGGCAGACTAAAAAAAAACAAACGTCGGATTAGATGGTTCCAATGAATTACAATCCGTACAGTAAATAGTCCCCCCTTATCCCCCAATCAAACACACCCAAAGTGAAAGGTGTGTCTTTTGATGTTTCAATGTGCAACACATTGGATTTGAAATTAATAATAAAAGAATTTTAAAAATGTAAGACTTTGTAGAAAGTCTTTTAAAAAATTTGTAATATGGTAGTGGTGGGAATGGTTCTCTCGACCCCGATGTGTGGGTTGGTTGATTGAAATTTTTTGTCTCCATTTTTTACTTATTCACACAGACTTTAGAAAGTAAAAAAAAATGCAGACAAAGAGTGTTCATATACTATTGTGAGACCTATTTCAAAATCAATAGGAAAAGAAAAAAAGAGAATAAGTGTTGGACTTTTAGTTAAATGATCATTTCCTATTTGCTAAGATTAATTTCATTTTTAAAAACAGATAAAGAGTGTTCATTTTTTTTCAATTATCTTGTAAAAAATATAATAATGACATTTTTTGCTACAAAAAAATTAGTCTTGAAAATATATTTTTTCTTCTAACTTTTTTCTTTCAAACATTAATTTGTTGTAATTATGGATGAATTGTTCAAATTTTGAAATCACATTTTCCACCGTCAAATTCGGTTTTAACATTTACTGATTTATATAATCATCTTCAATGGGACTACAAGAATTGAAATAAAAAAATTTTAAAACTAGATAGATGAAATTAATAGTTTAAAAATGAATAGAAAAAGTGATGAAGTTTAGGTCAGTCTGATGTAGTTCAAGCTACAATACCACTGTGATTTGAAGATCAGTCTATTCTCTTTGTTTCTCTTTCTCTACCCCTCTCTTGCTTCTGCTCTCTCAGTTTCTCTCTTTACCCCTCTTTTATGTAATTTTTGCAACAATCAAAGCTATCATCCACTGATAGCCTAAAATAGATATTTCTATAAGAAATAAATTATAACCAACAGATAGAAATTTAAAAAATTCAATATAGGAATAACAATACATGTTTCATTCTACTTTCCAATTCACCAAGGGTCCAACATATCCCCATTATTCACATCTTTATTCAAAACCAAAGATTTCCAACAAAATATCTGTTTCTTTCAAAAATCTATTTTAAAAAATATTTTCAAAATTTCATCCATAACTATCAATACAACTATTCCCACAACACTTCCATGAATCCATTTGAAAAACCTCTCTTTTGTATTTCTCAAACCATCCCAAATCAATCCAAATAAAACCTCAAAATGTTCCTTTATTCAAAGGCACATAACAAAGCTAAAAATCAAACTAAGATGTTAAAGGAATACCTACCTCAAAAAAGAAAGAGAAAGGGATGACAATCCCAATCGAGTCGGTTCTTGAACTTTTTTGGATCAAAACGACCACTTTTACGCGCTCTACCTTTTATCTCAAAGCACCAAGGTCACGAGATTCAAGGATTTGGGTGTATGGGATATTTATGTAAGAACTAAAAAGAGAGTGAAAAAAACTGGCTCAGAAGGTTTTGAGAGAGAGAGGAAAGCAAAAAGTGATAGAAAAGATCTTTTCTCCGTACCTATATATGCACAGACCGCTCAGGTGACCAAAACACAACTCGAACGTTAGATACAAAACATCGCTTGAGCGACCAAACCATGGCTCGAGCAAATAAACCAAATTTCCAGAATCCTAACCCTACAAAGCAGATCACTCAAGTGAGATAACCATCGCCTGAGCGAAGAATAAACCCCCTCCAGAATTTTAGACATGCAAAGAGATCGCTTTAGTGAAGAAAATACCGCTCTAGTGTTAGACATAGAATATTGCTCAAGCGACCAAACCATGGCTCAAGTGGAGAACACCCCACTCCCAGAAGTTTAGGCCTGCAACACAATTTCTAGGAGAAAAGAAAGACCGCTCGAGCGAAGGAATGATCGCTCGAGCGAACTCACCAACTAACAAACAAAAATTACTTTGAAACACCAACTCCCAACCTATTCAAAACACGACCAACAACTCCAAATAACGAATCCCAATCAACAATAAGACAACAAGGAGTATAAGCAACAACAATGAGTACCAAATCCCAAATCATGGAGAAGCATTACTTAATGAGAATGAATATAAAAGGGTCAGGTCTTAACTCAAGCCGCTATAGCTCTCGCATTACTTAATGAGAATGAATGTTAATGGGGCATTATAGTGAGTTATTTGGTATCCGTATTTTCGGAATGTTACAAATTTAAACACACAACGAAATAAAATACTTTTTAAAGACAAAGTAAAAATTTAAGATTTTTCTGTAATAAAATCTTAATTAGGTAGGGTCTATTACTAATTCATAATATTTATGAGTTTATATTTTGTTTTTGTAATCAAATTCATAGACTAAATAGGTTTGAATTGAATTGATAGCTTAGGGATTAAATTTTATTTTTGTAATATTTTCAATTGATAGTTTAAGGACAGAATAGACTTAATTAATAGTTTAGGAATGAAGTAGGCAATTTGACAATAATTTAAAAATAAAAAATGTAATAAACCCAAAATGAAAAACTCTCACCAGGATTGGCAAGTGCCATTCGAAACAACTCAAAAAGGAAACAACACTTACAAAATCACCTTGGCCAACTAAACCAACAAACCATAATAGACGTCACTTGGCCACCAAAATAGGAAAAATCATTAAAGCAAAACAAATAATGAAATGAATTCAAAACAATTCTTCTACTGCAAATGTAATAACTAGAATGAATTCAAGTTGCTTGATTTGAACAACAACCAATATAATCATTGCCAATGCATTGATCACATCAACAGTGCTACAGAAAGTAGGCAGGTAAACTTCACTCCCATAAATTGCATTATTGATTTTGATTAAGTGCTTTATTCATTGCAATCATAATCACAAGGATAGTTATTTGGTGACTCTCTTACGATTGAAGTATCGAGATCGAAGAGAAGTAATCGTCCAAATGGGTGAGGGGTTCGTCACAATAATTTTAAAAAATATTGAAGATAGACCTTTGTCTCCTTAAATTAAAAAAAATGGAGAGACTTAAATTTTAAATCATCTTTTGCCAGCACTCTAACAATTATAGACTTATCATGGAAGAAGCATTGCTAATTTTCCTTAAATTTTAAAGGGCAAATTACATGTTAGTCCTTATAGTTTAATTCTTGTATAATTTTTGTTTTTATAATTTTAATTGATTCGATTTTGAACTTGAATTTTTGATTTTGTCTAAAATTGATCCAGATGATTTCAATTGTTAGTATTTTTATTGACAAATGCACACATAAGCGCATGTGTAATACTTTTAAGGGTAAATTTATAAACTTAATCAATTCAATAACCTAACCACAACTAACTCAATGATCATTTTTCGTTAAAAATCTAACAAATTTATTAGTTAGACTAAATTGGCACAAAATCTAAAATTAAGAGTTGAAATTTGTTAACATTCCCCCTCAAGCGAAGGGACGATGAAACCTCCATAAGCTTGTCCCTAAGATAGGAATCTCGAGAGACAGATAATGGCTTGGTGAATATATCAACAAGTTGATCAATGGTAGGAACATAATGCAAGACAAGATGTTTGGCAAGAACCTGATCTCTCACAAAATGACAGTCGACCTCAATGTGTTCTAGAATGAAAGACAGGATTATATGCCAGAGCAATGGCAGAAACATTATCACCCCAGAGCAAAGGCATAGTAGAAGAAACAATACAAAAATCATGGAGAAGCATGCCAAGCCAAGAAAGTTCTATAGTAGTATGGGCCAAAGATCTGTACTCAGCCTCAGTGGAGGACCGAGATACTGTAGCCTGTTTCTTGGCAGACCAAGATATGAGATTAGACCCTAGAAACACACAATAACCAAAGGTAGATTTTCTATCAAGGACATCCCCAGCCCAGTTGGAGTCAGAATAAGCATGAAGGTCAAAAGAACTAGGAGTGTAGGTGAGACCATGGTTGGGAGTACCCTTAACAAATCAAAGAACCCTCTTAACTACAAAGAAATGAGCATTAGTAGGTGCTTGCATATGTTGACATAATTGATTGATTACAAAAGACAAGGCAGGCCTGGTGATGGTTAAGTATTGCAAAGCACCAACCACACTGCGATGCAGAGTTGGATTTGCAAAGAGAGTATCAAAAGTAGGAGACACAACAGGATTGACAGAAATTGGAGAAGAACAAGGTTTACAATCCATCATCCTAGCTTTATGAAAAATGTCCTGAGCATATTTTGGTTGAGATAAAACATAGCTAGATGCTGAGGAGTCAATAGATATATCCAGAAAATAGGATATGGGGCCAAGTTCTTTCATGGAAAACACTTGCTGCATTTGAGTAACAAGAGTTTGAATATGCTTTGTATCATTGCCAGTGATTAAAATGTCATCTACATACACTAGAAGAGTAGTAAAGGTAGATGATGTCTTTTGAATGAACAGAGAAAAATCACACTTGCTCTTCACAAAACCTTGAGAAATTAAGAAGGAGGAAAAGGTAGAGTACCAGGCTCTTGGAACTTGCTTTAGTCCATATAAAGCCTTGTGAAGTTTACAGACATAACTGGATTGAGAAGAGATCTCAAACCGTGGATATTATAACATGTAGACTTCCTCTTCAAGAACACCATGAAGCAAAGCATTGGATATGTCTAACTGTTTAATAGGCCACTTATGATGTAAAACAATACATCAGAGGATACAAATAGTGGGAAGCTTGGCCAGTGGACTGAATGTTTCTTGGTAATCAATGCCTTCTTATTAGAGATAACCCTTGGCAACCAACCTGGCCTTATGCCTAGCAATAGTGCCATCTGAGTTCCCCTTGATTCTAAACACCCATTTGCAGCCTATAGTAGTTTTTCCAGGAGGAAGAGAAATAAGGGACCAAGTATGTTGTTTCTAAAGAGCCTGAAATTCTTCTAACCTGGCCTTTTTCCAAATGGGAATGAGAAGAGCTTCTCTATGAGAGGAAGGCTCAGTAGTGGAATCAGAATAAAAAATAGAAGAAGTTTTGACAAAGGAAAGAGCAGCAGCTTTAGATCTGGTAACCATGGGATGAAGATTGAAAGAAGATGGAGCAGAAGAATGAGAAACAATAGGAGAAACCAAAGACAAATGAACAGAGAAATATTGTATTGGAATAAAATGGTGAATAATATGAGAAACCAAGGGCAAAGAGACTGACTCAACTGGAGAGGAAATATCAGATGTGGAAGAAGAAGAAATATTGTTGATAGCTGAAGGAGAAGGAGAAGAAACTAGGGAAGACTAGAAAAAAGACTGAATCTGAGGTAAAGAAGAAACATATGGAAGAGAATTGGGAGTAGATGTGGAAACAGAAAAGGGGAACACATGTTCATTAAACACAACATGTCGAGATAGGTAAATTTTACCAGAAATTGGATCAAGGCATCTATAACCCTTAGCAAAGGGATGATAGCCTAAAAAAACACATTCAATTGATTTAGGATGTAATTTAGTAGATGTATAAGGTTTTAACCAAGGAAAGCACTAACATCGAAAGGTTCTTAGAAGTAAAAAATCTAGAAGATGATGAAACAAGACTTCAAAAGGAGTTTTGTGGCCTAGCTTGAAAGAAAGCAATCTGTTAACCAGATAAGTAGCACAAGCAACAGCATCAAACCAAAAATGGAGAGGAACTGAAGAGTGATGTAACAGGGCTATAACAACTTTAGTGAGATGTTGATGTTTTCTCTCAGCCACACCATTTTTGTGGTGGTGTACATGGGCAAGAATGTTGATGCATAATACCTTGGGCTGTAATGAAAGCCTTCATCTTATTATTATAGTATTCAGTGCCACCATCAGTTCTAAGAATCTTAAGTAAAGTAGAGAATTAGTTTTCTAAATAAGCCTTGAACTCAAGAAACTTATCATACACTTCACTTTTATAAGCTAAAGGATACAGCCAGGTAAATTTGCTAAATTCATCCATAAAAAGAACATATTATTTGAATCTAGAGGTAGAGTCAAATGGGCCCCAAACATCACTGTGTATTAGGGAAAGAGGTTTATTAACAGATGAGTTAGACAAATGGAAAGGAAGTCGATGACTCTTAGCAACACAGTAATTAATACAATCAAGTGAAGTGACAGATTTATTTGAAGTAAGCTGCAAATAAGGGCAAGTTGCTAAAATTTCAAACTACTAGGATGGCCTAGTCTATTATGCCAAACAATACTAAAAGCATGTAATGAATTGTCAACAAAAGAATCTTGTACAGAATGAGCAGCAGATGTGAGTGGTGCTGTGGTTTGAGCAGCAAAGACAGCAAATGATGATGTGTGATTTACTGATGGAAGAAAATGGTATAAGCCATTAAGATTAGATCCTTGGTGAACAATGTTCTTCGTAACTTTGTCCTGAATCACAAACTTGGCTTCATCAAAACTAATGATACAATTATTATTCTGAGCCAACTTTTGAACAGAAACAAGATTAGAAGACATAGAATCAGCATGAAGAACATTATTAAGTTTGAAAGAATAATGAGGGGTAGGAAGAAGACCTTTACTAGTATTCTGAATTGGAATCAAATTTCCATCACCTATGGTAATGTGATTTGAGCCTGGATAAGACTGATAACTACTGAGATGACTCAGATCATTAGTAATTTGATTGGTGGCTGTAGAGTCTAAGTACCAAGGACTAGACTGAAAATTTGTAGGAGCCTGAGACAAATGTGAGGAAGAAGCACTGGAACCAGGTAAAGAAGAAGCAAGAAGACCTCTAGGTTGCTGAGAATAAGAGAATTGGAGGGATGGAGAGTGAAAAGAAGTATTTGAAGGTGACTGAAATTGAGGATCCATGTGATGCCAATAATCTAGTGCAGAAGGACTTAATCCTCCACAAATTTGACAACCTTGAGTAGAATAAACTTAATTGAAATTTCTTCTTCTACCTTTGTTGTTGTTTTAGTATCGACCATTGCCTTTATAGGATCCGAAATTTCGACCTCCTCTTATACCTCTCTAGGAAGATCTGCCTTGAGAATAATTGAAATTTGGTGCACGTGAAGAAGAAATAACAGATCGTTTAACAGAAGAGAAAGCAGCAGTTGGTTCTGTAACCTTCTTGTGCTTAGCTTCCAAATGGATTGCCTCAAAACACAGTAGAGATGATAGATCATCCATAGTGATAGTGCCAAATCTAGCGCGAATTGTTGTGGTGAAAGCATCATATTCAGATGGCAGGCCATTCAACGTAATTAACACCAAATCTTCATCCTCAACAATTACTAAAGCAAGTGCTAACTGACTAACTAAGGCCTTGATCTTTGAGAGATACTCCCCCATTGTATCAGATTTCTTGGAAACAAGATTCAACTTGTTCTTCAATTGATGAATATGAGATCTAGAAAGAGATGTAAATCTCTTGTAAAGAGAATACCAGATCTCAGAACAGTGTTGGAATTGAAGCATAGTAAAATAGATTGGTGGTGTAAGTGTAGCAGTGATACAACTCAATAGATGAGCATCGATCATACGCCATTGAAGAAGATCTGGATTAGGAACCTCTGTTCTTGTTGAATCTGTAATTGTGAGAGTATGACATGGTGTTGAACCATCAACAAAACCGATAAGATTAGTAGCTCTAAGAATATTAGCCAATTAAGTCTTCCAGATGATAAAGTTGGATCCATCAAGCTTTACAGTGACAAATGATGAAAGATTGGAGATTAGCAAAGTTAAATTTGAAGGGATTTAAGAAGACAAAACAGATGAAGATAGAGAAGATGAAGTTTTCATGGATCAGGAACTTGTGAGAGACTAGAGCTTTGATACCATGAAGAAAAACTAAAACCAATCTTTTTTCATAATCTCTTTCTCCATCTTTTACACATATCATTCTCTACTCAATATATACAAATCAGAGGCTAACTAATCATACTATCTCTAACTATCTAACAAACTACTGATAACTGTCTAACCATCTAACGAACTAAAGAGATGTTCTCATGAGGCAGCAGCACAGGAATGCCTTAATGAGGCCGTAGCTCAGCTCCTTGAACTCGTTGAATTGGTGCAGTCATATGAGCTTGAACTGGAGCTTGAATTGTATGATCTTGAACTGGAACTGGAATGTCAACAAAATTCAATTAAAAGTGTAGGAACTAAAATGACACAAGCGGTAAAATATAAGGAATATTGGTATAATTTACTCAATTTCAAAATTCCAATGTTTAAGGACCAAAAACTTTAAAGGTAGAAAGTGTAATTATTCTAATAGAATTGATGATGGTAAGTCTTACTATTTCACTTGTTGAGGCCATGACTTTATTGTCAAATTTGTTGCATACATTTTGATATATGTTGTAATGGCCTGGGTTAGTTTAATCCGACCTGTTTTTGTTTTGGTTGGTGTAATGCCCCGAAATAATTCAACATAAACCAATCACATCAACTAACATTCACTAAATAATGACAATAATCCTTCCATCTTTACATGATTAATGAACAAGCTTATACAAAAGTTTCACATGTGGTTACACATTCAATGGTGTGAAAAACACATGAATCTATAGCATGTGAAGCATATAGTTTCAAAATAATTACAATGCCCCATGGGCTTACAACTTCCAAGGCTTAAGACCGGTTACATAAAAGTGGTCTCTTGGACCCATACAAAAATAGCCCTTGGCTTTACAAAAATTTACAATCTCAACAAGAGCCTCGTGCTCTCAAAACACATTTCCACGCCCTAATTTGGCAGGTTCACCACGTCTTTACCTGCACCAAATCCCATAGGGGTGTGCATAAAGCCCAATAGAGAGATCCTTAACAAAGTATATACATTTATGTAAGATATCCAATATTAAATGCAAATGCAAATGCCATGCAATGTCATTTCAAAAATAATCACATGTCATGCTTTTCTTGAAAATACCGTGTTTTCAATAACATTTTGCAATCTCATCAATTCCGAACTTCCAATTTTAATCATAAGGGGCGGTAAATATGACTCTGGTAATCCCTAGTGTAACAACCCCATCACGTATAGTGATTAGTACTTGATTAATTAAGATGATTTGAGATTTAATTGCCGAGTATTATAATTTATTTGGGATTCATGAGAATTGTGGAATCTGACACGTATATGATTCTATTGAAGACTTATTTTGGAATTAGAAATTAAGGGTCCAAATGGCTTAAGGAAGTAAAGTTGAGAAGTTGAATCAATTTAATCTTAATTACGGACCCATTTGGGAGTTTAATTAAATATTCGATTCAGTTTAGTGAAATTGAGATTCGATTAATTAGGTCCTAATTGGAGTTGATTAAGTCATGAGGATTGAGGATTGTGGTTATTATAAATTAAATTTAATTATGATGTGCCCAATTTGAATATGTAAATTGATTGGCAGAAATTTGGGGTCCGATCAGAAATTGAAGGCCTAAATGATTTGGGAAATCAAAATTTATGATGGCAATAAGTTCGATTTATTATTTGGAGCCTTTTTGGGAGTCTAATTAAAAATCTGAGTTGTACCGATAAATTTAAATATAATTAATTAGGCTCTAACGGAAATCAATTAGACTAATTAAATTATGTCAAATTTGTAATTAACTTTGATTAATTAAAGTATGTGCTAATTGGGATTTATTTAGATTAAGTGTTAATTATAATTTGTCCTCGTTTGGGGACTGACTATTTTAGCCAAAAAGCCAAAAAGCCAACTAAAACTAGTCACATCACCTCTCTACTTTTCTGCACATCTTTTCGTAAAAAGCCAAAAAGTTACTAAAATAGCCTGTTCCCAAACGAGGCTTTAATCTTAGAAAAGTCAAGTGGCCCACTAAGTTAATAAATAAATAATGAAATAAAGGATGAGGATGGAGACTTAGGGGCTTGTTTTCTGCTGAAGTCAAAGAAGGGAGAGTGCACGGCTGAGATTAGAAACAAAAAAAACAGAGAGAGTGCACGGCTGGAAGAAGAAAAAAAAAGGGGAGAAGAAGAAAGCCTTGTGAAATGTCAAGATTTAAGTCAAAAAAAATTGTGGAAAAATCATCCTAAGGTAAGAAATTTTATCCTCTTTCTACTATTGTTTAAATAATGTAGATATAAATTGACTTAAGGTGAATTTTGAGGGAATTAAAAATAAAGTTTGTAGATCAATTATAAATTGTTAAGATTTGGGTTTGCATGTGAAATCAAGTGAGGACAAGGAATATGAATTGTGATTTCTTATATTTGTTTAACTTGGATTCAATTTTATGTAAATAGGAGGAGTGAGCAAGATGATGAATAAATGAAATTTTAGAGGAATTAAAGAATAAATATGGATTTTGGCTTTGATTATTGACCCTTGCATGTAGAGTAATCCAAAGATTAAATTGTGCCTTGCTTGGAATATATAATCAATAGTTTTGATAATAATTGCATGCATGCAAATATTTCTTTACAAGAGTTTGTAATTTTAATTTCATGATTTAAGAGGAATTAGTAAATTAATGAAGAAATTGAAGTGGATTCAAAATTATGGAAGGAAGTTGGATTCTAAACATGAGATGGATTACATGCATGTTTATGGTTATGGAAACAATTGTGAGAATTCTTCAAATTGAGGTTTTGATTTCCTTTTGAAACCTAAAAATTGGTTTGGTTTTAATCTCTAGTCCATGCATGTAATGTAATTTAAAAGTTTTAAATGATTTAAACATGTTATTGAATATATAAAATTAGTTAGTTTTATTTGAATTACATGTATACAATGTTTGCTAGGAAAATTGGCAAGAAAATGAAGAATTGGAGCTAAGATCAAGTTATGAAGGTTAATTAGAAATTAATTATTTTAGGTTTGATGTTGTGATTTAATATTTGGGTTCAATTAGAGAATTATTCTTGGATTAAGTCCTATAAAATTACATGCAACAAGGTTTATTAAAGATTTGGTCCATGTAAATGAGTTAGGTCAGTGATTATGGAAATTAATTTAGAAATTAATTATTTTATATGAATTTGAATCTTATGGTTGCATGCATGTAATTTGGGGAAATTAAAGAATTAATTCATGACATTGGAGCTTAATTTTGAGTTAAAGGGATTTTGATGTAGATGGTTTGAATTTGATTATGTTTTCACACATGCAAATATTTTTCCTAAGGGTCTTATAACTTCAATTTCATGTACATTAAAAAGGAATTAGTAGAATGGTGTAGGAATTGAATTGGATTCAATTTATAGAAGTTAATTTGAACATAACCATTTTGGGTTTGAATTTATTTGTCCTGTATGAAATTGAGTTTCAATCACACATGCACCATGTAATTTCAAGGATTGGAAAGCCTAATTTATACCTTAGAATTGTGGGTTGATATTGACAAGATCAATTAAAACTAAATTTGGGCAATGGGAACATGATTTTGGAACGAATGTTTTCTAATTGAAAGTGTTTACTAAATCATACAATGGTTCACCATTTTTGTGTACCAAAAATACATGTTTTGAGGCTTTGAATACCAAACTTGAACTTCAATTGCAATTCTGGAATTTCTGAATTTTCCCTGTCCGCTCGAGCGGGGGGAAGTCCCGCTCGAGCGTAAAAATCGACCTCCCAGTAGTTATCAAACTTTTACAGTCCGCTCGAGCGGCCAAAGCGGCGCTCGAGCGGAGACCTATTTTCAGCATGTTTTGGAAAATTACATTTGGTTCACATTTTTATTCTCATCTCTTTTCAAAGCATTCTAGACATGATTTATGGCTCAATAAAGATTAATAAGTCAGCAATCAACCTTAATTAGTTGATGAGAAGAATAAGTCATTAACATGGTAGTATTTGATTAAGGAGCCAAGTGAGAATTAGTTTATTCAGAAAGGAATGATTTGGTAAATAAAGGGGCTTATGAAATAAGAACCCGATTCATTTGACTAAAGAAAGAATAAGCATAGTGGACCTTCGAATTATTCAGAAAGAAAACAAGAAAAGTCAAGTTTGATCAAGAGAGTAATATTGTGTTTCAATGTGTATATGTTATGTGATTGTGTAGGTCACGCGCCATTGTCTGCCTGATTTATCTGATATATCCAGTCTGTCTGACTTGCTTCTGCAGCCATCTGTGAGTAATAACTTTGTAAAGTTATGTTCAATGTTATGTATTTTCAGTATACTATGATATGAAATGATTGATTCTTGAAAAGTTATGATATGTTGGAAATGAATGAATGAATGTCTAGTTTTCTGAAAAGTATTTGTGGCACCCTTAGTTCATAAGACCCGGCCCGGGGGATAAAATACCGTGGCATAAGGCCCGGCCCGGGGGATAAAATACCGTGGCTACTTGCGCGCAAGATATGGACCTTTATGGTTGTTGGTACCAACTCTGTCTGTGGTCTTTGGACCTATCTGATCTGTTAGCTAATGGGTGTACCACGTATGATCTTATGCAAAATCTGAATATGAATATGAATATGAGCATGTATTTGAATCTGTTTCTGATTTGAAATCTGAAAATGCATAAGACTCTGTTTCTGATAAGATTATATTTTAAATATAAACTCTGATTTCTAACTCTGTGATGGACATCATTCATTAAACCCTTTACTCTGTTATTATTCACTGGGCTTTAGCTCATTCTATTATTTATGTATGTAGGTGATCAGGCGCGTGACCAAGCTAGAGGCTTCTGTCTAGAATCTGCTTTGTCAGCCAACCTATGTGCCTCCCGTGGAGGTTCCGGATATATTAAGTGTAATTGTTATGTAATTTAAGGTTTAAGTTATGTAGTCTTGTTTGGTTCTTCAAGTCATGTGTATATATGTAAATAAAAAGTTTAAAATTTTTCTGTCTCATATAAGTCTGCACAGCTCAATGGACGTTGTATATTCTTATTTGCTTCCGCTAGCCCCTAATATTATGTTAATTTGTCTCAGAGGCCGTAGGTAATCCCAGGATTACTGGCCGGTTACGATGCTAAACCTATAGGGGCGGGTTTGGGTCGTGACACCTAGGTTGGTGTTTGCAAGTAGGCTCAACAAGCACTACCAATAACCCCACTTTATCGGTTGCTAACCGGAAGGGAAGTGGTACCTCCTCTGCGCATGTTTTCGGTCTGTCACCCCGGACACTCAGGCCAACTTATCAATGTCATCTACACCTCCTAACCAGACTTACCAACGTATTTACCTTATAACATTTTCATGGTTTCATTTACAATATTACATTCTCAATGAGAACCTAATTCTCAATCTAATGTTCATGATATGCAAGGTTTTAGAAAGATCAATGCAACAATTATCAACATTATGTCATATTTCTCCACTTTCAACATGGTCTCAACAAGCATTAAACGATGATCAAAACTCCCATTTTTCTTTCAATGTCATTCCACAATTAACCAAAAACTTACCACCATTTATCAATAACATAATAACATGTCCCCAATTCACATACTTCTATCATTTTCATCATCTCAAGGTTGTAATAAAATTTGGACAAGCAATCTACAGTCTCAACAATTCTCATGTGGGAAGAAACTCATCATCAATACATATATACACATTTGTAACCAAAATAAGAAAAACCCTCCACTTCCTTTACTCTTCATGACATACACCATGAATTCATGTATAAATACATATATATATATATCACCCCAAAAACCCTCATCTTACTTTCTTTAAGAAAATTTCCCCAAAATTCTAGGTTTTCACAAAAACCCTACATTTTTCCATCTCTTTTTGTAAAACCACATTATACACCTCAATCTCAACCCTTGCTGTCCAAGATTTCAAGAAAAATCCTTAAAAGAATAAAAGATAGAATTTACTCTACAAGTTATCAATTTCATGAACCACAAACCCATTTCTTTGAAATAACAAGGAAGAGCCCACCAAATCAATTAGTTACTTACATAAACATATATATAACTCAAAGGAACCCTACCTCAAGCTTGATGAAGAGATTGAGAAAACCCTAGGATCAAAGATGAGAGATCTTTGACCTTTACTACACAATGTGAAGCTCTAGCTTGATCTTCAAGATTAGTGAGAGATGATGATGGATCTAGGCTCAATGGATAGCAAGAATCAAGGACTTTTAGTGTTTTGGTGAGGGTTTCTAGAGAGAAGGAGGAGAAAAAAAGGTGTTTAGAGTGAGATAGAAAAGCCACAAATATAATACAAATTTGGCCAAAAGAACAAAAAAAAAACTAAGATTCGGATTTAGGCCCGTCCTGCACGTACGACACGTGCCCCCGTATGTGCAGAGCCTTCTTCCCGCACGTGAGGCACTGATCCCTGCACGTGCAGATTCCCCCGCACTTCCCCTCCGCACCTGCAATTTAAGCAGTGTGCAACACACTGAAATTCACCCATCCTCGCACGTGTGGCCTAGGGCCCCGCACATACGGCCCTGGCCCAGCAGCCCAAAATTTTTTTGTTCAAATCTGGGGCACCTCGGACTTGATTGTGCACCCTCCGGAACAAGTGAAATTCAACATCGAACAAAAACAAGAACAAGAACTTTATTTGAGAACAACCTCCGAATGTTTCAAACCCAATGAGAGCAAAAAGAGAACGGAGTGAAGAAGAAAGAAAAAGAAAAAAAAAAAGACCCGGTCGTCACAGTTGGGACACGGGTTGTCTTGTTTGATCTGGTTCATGTTGGGCAGGGTAGCAGTGAGAATGCCTCAGGTTTGGTGGCTGGGCAACAGCCCAAGAATTTCGAGTTTGCTTGGTCGCACCTGTGACCATGCCATCTAGGAGTCACGCCTGCGGTCAGGTCGCGACCAAAATATGGCTTCAGGTCCCATGGCCGGGAAAAAAGTGCGCTACCCGTGATGGGCTGTGATAGGCTGGGAGGAGGGACCGCAGCCAATACGGTCACACCTGCAATGTAGTAGGTCACGCTCGCGACCAACTTACTTGGGCAACTTGCAACCGCGATGAGAGAGGTCGCACCCGCGATGAGTCTTGTTGTAGACACCCCATTTTTGACCATCCTCAAGACTCGGATATGCTTGCAGGTACATCTGATGACAAGTGTGATTGCTTGTCGAGTACTCAAACTTCGCGACAGGATGTTCCAGGTTTGATCCTTCCAAACCCTATTTCCATTTTGTCTCATTTTTGGACCATGAGTTGGTTTTTGCTTTGTGAAGTCCTTGATGGAATGCCGGCCATCAGAGAGGGCTACCGGCCATGGGTTAGGCCCTACCGGCCATCAATAGACCATGCCGACCATCAATGAGGCACTGTCGGCCACCACTGATGGTCGGCAGCCACCTTGTTTCAACAGATATTGTAGATATTTTGAGCTAGCTGTGGCTCACTCAGCCATCCTCCATACACGTGTATGGAGGAATGGATGCAGTTTGAAGCTTGTTAAGCAAGCTTGTGCTTGCATTGCCTATATAGGGGGAGGTGCCTCCCCCTTCTCAAGGGTTCACAAAATTTCCAGAGCTGAAATTTCTCTCTCTCTAGAATTCTCACTCTCTCTTTCTCTATATTGTGCTCAATATTGCCTTAAAATGTGTTTTCTTCATAGATTTGCACTACAACACCTAGTGAAACACCATTACCTTGTTGCTGATGCACTTGAGGGTGTTGTTTGGACTCAAAAGCTGGTTTTAATTCAGAAAACTTGCTATCTTAAAGTTGTGCTTCAAGGGTGAGTGTTTTCCCTCTTTAAGCTTTATTTTGATCAAGTGTTTGGCCCCCTTTGCATGCTGTTTTAGGCCTTGCTTTCAACTACAAAAAGTTATGTTTTTAAGTGTTAAAGATGGTTGTTTGAGGGGTGGTCTACCCCCTTTGGTGGCTTGTTTTGCTTTGTTTTGTGCCATCTCTTAAGGCCTTTGAGATCACCTTCTCTTGGCCTTTTAAATACTAAATTCCAGAGGAATTTCAATGGTGGAAAGTGTGTTTTGAGGTCCAAAAGAGGAGGGGGTCATCCTCTCTCCTTGTGTCTTGGTTGTTTGTGTTGATGGCCTCATATTTGAGCATGTTTTTCTAGCATATGTTGGCTTGTTCTCAGCTTATTCTTGGCCTTATTTCAGCATGGCATAACTCTGTTTTGGCCTGGTTGTGTCACCTTATGCATGCTTTCTGCACTTGTAATGTAATCTTGATATTTAGCCTTACATGCTTGCCATTTTGGCTCATCATTCTAGCTTGTTTTGACTACACTCCATCATGTTTCTAGCATTTTTTTGACCTATCTTAGGATTGTTTTGAGTTATCTTGGTCCTTTGGGGCTTGCTTGATATGGTTATGGTGCAAGTGCCTTAGCCAATTTTGAGTTTTGAGCATCATAGCATGCTATACTTGTGATAGTTGCATGTCTTGGCATCACTTAACATGTTATTTCAGAGTATATACATGTGTCATGTTCTCACTTCTTTCACTCCTTGAGAGCTTTTGAGAGTTGTGCTTTTGTGCCTTGTTTGTGGGCCAATGCATAAGCATGCATTTTCTTGCTATTCATGCTATCATTTCAGTTCATTTTGGCCACTGTTTTGGCACGCATGAGATCTGTTTAGGGCTAGTTTAGTCCATTGAGCATTGTATTGCTTGCCTCTTGTATGATGCTCTTTGCTTGCTTTAGTGCTCTTGGCTCCATAACATGTCTTGCATGCTTGGCTTGCACGGTTTAGTGTCTTTAACATGCTAAGATAAACACGTGTTGTGTTGCATCGCCTTGTGTTCAACCGGACGTTATGTTGAACACAAGGTGGATTGACCCACTTCATACTCAAAGTGATGAAAGTGAGCCAATCCCCTTTGTCTCCATTGCCTTTGATCACTCATGATAAGGCCGTGGTCTTAGTGTTTTGCTTGTTTTGTTTGTTGTGCATTCATCGAATTTGTGCACGTTGGATCTTTGGCTACCATGCATTGCGATGCTTGATTGATGGTCTTGGATCCAATGATGCTTCTCCATTGATGTTTTGAAGTGATATGGAGTGGCATAGTACGTACATACCCTTGGGAGTCCATCCCTTTTCCTCTAGCTTGTGCTCTATTGCAGAATGGCGTTGCAGCACACCAGTGGCCGACAGTGCCTTGTAGATGGCCGACACTACTTCACTCTTGGCCGACAGTGCACACCCTTGGCCGTCAAGTGGCCGGCAGCAAGCCTTCAGGACCAGCAGGCCACTGGTGGATTCCTCAGGGTGGTTTTGGTAAGGTGGAGCAGAAACTTCATAAAAACACCCTGTAAATAGAGCCTTTCAAGAGCAATCCGGAAGGCGTTTCGAGGCGGCAACCGAGAGCATGCATCCTTCATTGTTCAAGGCAGTGCTATGGTAGCCTAGTTTACATGTTTAGTTAGTTGTCATGTTTAGTTAATTTGTTAATTAATTAAAGTGTTGTAATAATTAGTAAATAGATTGCTTATTATTTGATTTGGTTGTGTATTAATTAGTCTAATTAGATTATTATATTAGTTGATTAGCTTAGATTAGATGTAACTTAGCTTATTCATTCAGACCCTCCGTCGAGAGGACACAATATTGTAATAAGTGTGCGTGTGTATGTGAATGTCTTCCAACCCCACGTCTTTCTCCCTTTTACTTATCAGCTTTCGATGGTTAGATTAGAGCATGTTTCAATTAGCGTACTTATGCTTTGCATGAGTGCATCATCCATTTGTATTGCATGCACCGGGCTCGGCACATCATTCAAACTACATTGTATTTCAATACTCTTTCTTGAATACGTGTTTCAAAGCATGTTATCAAGTGTTGCATTCATATGCCATTCTAGATAGCCGAGCCTACTTAGTTGCATTTTTGCATGTGTTTCATTCGGCATACTAACATAGCTAGGATCATGCATTGATTTCTAACTAGTTTTATTTTTTGGCTTGGAGTACACTGTAAGTGTTTACGCTTTAGCATACTGCATGAGATGTGTATGTTGCCATGTTAGCATGCTTGCCATGAGGCTATTTGCTTAACTGCTATAACTGCATGAATGCCTGTGGATGAAGGCTTCATTGCTTGAATTGGAACAATTCATCAAAATGTGTGTTTTAAGCCCACTTGAAGTGGCAAAATCATGTTGTTTTAAGCCCACTTGAGGGTGGCAAATCCGTGCTTTAGCCTACTTGCGAGTAGCAATTCCAAACCATTTTCGAAAAACAAGCATGAGATGTTTTGTTCCAAATTGAGTGATTTAGTCTATACTTGTATGCTGTGCACATCACATAGTAAAGTTAGCTAATAAACCAGAATAAGAATACATGTGTTGATAAAAACAACATATCATGTTTAGTAGAGGCCGATCTTTGATCGGGCGAGCGGGGGTGCTCATTTCAGGACCTTCTCCTCTTGTACCCAAGTTCTCGAGCCGAGGCAACTTTGGTGATGACGGACACGTGGCCTTAGGCACGAGTCAGGGTTTCCTAAATTTTCTAAAATAAAACATTTAGGTGGCGACTCTGAAATCTGGCAAAGCAGTCTATGTTTGGCGCTTTTTGATTCAAAATTGACTTTTCAAAACCAATTGCTGGATATGGACTCTTTGGTGATTTATCAGTCTTACATTGCACTTTGTGAGATTAGATTCAGAACCGTGACACGAGTCTGAACTGCAGTAGCTAGAACCCAATTCACGCCCTCTCCAAAAAGGGGGGCACGCGGAGCGAGTTCCAGGCGGTCTACACTTGTAGAAAATAGATCTGTGCGCATGTGAACAACACTTTTTCGGCCCATTTCTCTCTCTTCTTCCTCTTTTCCACCATTTTTAGGATTTTCAAGCTTTCAAGCTTAATTTTCACCCATTTTCATCCATTTCCTAGCCCTTGCCCCTTTATATTTATCCAATTAGATCTCTATTTCATGGAAGTTGGGAAGTTGGGTTTCTTTCCCCTTGCTTGAGGTAGGGATTTCTTTGAGTTATATATATATTTTTGCAAGTCTATGCTTATTTGGAACTTTTTCTTGTGTTTGAAATTATGATTTTTGGTTTTATGAACTCCAAATGATTTTAAAGTAGGTTTCTTCTCCATACTTTCCAAATCTTCGAGAGTATGAGAAATGTTAGGTTGTGTGTGTGTTGTTTGGGCAAGTCCCTTTAAAAAGTGGAGAAAAATCAAGTTTTGGTGAAACCGTAGAAATTGGGGATTTTGGAAAATTGAGATATATTGAAATTCATGATTAATAAAGTGTTATAGTAAATAGATTGTGATGATTTCTATGTATTTAAATGAGGAAATTCTTGGATGATGAGAAAATGTTTGATTTTGGAAGTTTGGTTTATACAAAGTACATCCTTGATTTGTCTTGAAATGACCAAGTTGAAAGTTGTTGATTCACATGTGGAGAATACATGAATGTTGATATTATTGTATTATCTCTTGGGATTGTATTATGATATTGCATTGATGTGA
>JAXFYN010001396.1:0-30756 GCA_036172215.1 Camellia granthamiana | reverse complement strand
GACCACTTTTAGTCCTTCGGCCAAAAATTGTTAGCCGATCGGCACACCAGATAGCCGATCGGCCATCTCTTTCTGCAGACTGCTCCTTTTGCCTTGAAGAACGCCTTCAAGAACACAACTCCAGCAGCTTTTTTGAGCTTAAACCACTCCAAGAACTCTAAAACCAACCCCTAAGGACCTCAGCAACCAAAGGATGGTGTTCTAGTAGGTGTTTGTATGTAATAGTGTGAAGATTTTACACTTTTGAGCACAAACAAGAGCAAAAGGAGAGAGAGAGAGGTAAAATATAGAGAGAGATAGATATAGAACTTGTATCTCAAGATTTCAGAACCTCTGGAAAGGGAGAGGAGGCTCCCTTCTTACAGAATTTCAATTCTCAAGCTTGTTGAACAAGTTTGAGTCTTGAATGCAATCCCTCCATACACGTGTATGGAGGATGAGAATTGTGCCCACCAGCTGTCACAGCTGGCACAAAATATCTGCAAAAAGCAGATGGAAAGGTCTCGGCTCAAAAATATGGCTGATCGACCAAAAAGAGTGCCGATCGTCCAAAAAAAGTGCCGATCGGCCAACACTTATGGCCGATAGAGAGAAAACAAGGCCGATGGCACAAGGCCTTAGTCGATGGGTTGAGGAGATGGCCAACAAGCCACCCTCTTTCCTCAAAAGCAAAACCACAAGTCATTGGTGCACAACCAAGCACAAAATAGACAAGTTGAAAGATCCTAAGGTAAGGCGCGTAGCCGAGACCTTTGGGAATTCAAAACGAACACGAGCATGGATGATCATTGAGTGTTCAAACGATGACGTCCAAGTCTTGAGGACGGTCAAAAATGGGGTGTCTACAGTCACCTGTTATCCTGGACGGCTTTTCAATTTCGAGCTGATAAACGGTCATGGGCTCTAATATAGAGGGAGCACAAGCCTTGGAATTAGGATCACCACTTACCACTTGATCCACCGAATTTGGTAGGTATATCGGTGTCTTGCTGAGGTACCCTTCTTGACCAAGACTGACCTAGTACATATAGTAAGCTCTAGTAACTGCCAACATTAGGACATGATGCTATCCCATTCTAGGATGTATGATGTCGTTTGTTTGAATAGTGAAACCCTAGATCATTTCAAAGCTAGGACAATATAATCCTATCCTCCATATAGGTGTTTGTTCTCTTTAACGTTATGTGCAATATATGGGATCCATATAGGGGTTATTAAATTTAGATCAATGATTCAGACATGTCAATTTGTGGGGTTCAGTTCTTTTTTGGTGGGGCGTACAGTGGTTAGTTATGCGAATTGAGCAGAAGTGATGCCAAAATTCTGATTGGCGATTTTGTTTTTGGTTTTGTTTTTGCTAAGTCATCGTTTGCACCATAGCTTCAAAAAAATTTGATATCCCACAAGGTCTACCAACGTGAATCCATAGAATTTGCAGGATACCAGACCGTTTCTGTGATCGGGGAATGACCACCTGTTGATTGCATGAGCTTTATTTTGAACACGGTGGATGACCCGCACTTAAACTGGCAATTCGAGAAAGGTTTCATTTCAAGTTCTAAGTAGGATGTTGAGTCCGAGTCTAATTCCACTGAGTCTATAGAGTTGGAATTAGACTCAAGTCAATTTAGCTAGTCAGAGTCCGTTGATTTCAGGAGTACTAACCTAGACATCTCTGTCATATCTAGGTCCTTTTTGTCATTTTCTTTTGAGTCTGTTGTCATCACTGAGTCCGAGTTTCTTTTGAATAAAAGTGTCGTAGATTCCGTCTACATCTTTGTGCCTTTAGTTCATTGCATTGACTAAAATTTTCAAAAAAATTCCAAAACAAAGATGAAGAAATTCCTCGGGCTTTACAAATTTTGATATGTGAGGAAGAGAGGTGTGCAAAACCCTTGATAGATGAGATTATTTCAGTTAATGTGGGTACTAAGAAGGATCCTCGCTTGGCCCAGATTGGTTCCACATTGTTTTTAGAAAAACACAAGTGATTAGTCACTTTATTAAAAGATTTCAAAAAATGTTTTTTGCGTGGTCTTACGAAGACATGCCTGGAATTGATCCTGAGATTGTTCAACATAGAATCCCTCTCGACCTGAGGCCCAACCCCCAAGCTTTCACACTTTTGATTTTGAGTGTCCAATAATCAACCAAAGTATAACGCTTGCATAGCCGAATTGGAAACAACCTTAGAACAAGGGGTAATGAGGTTGGATATGATTAGAGATTCAAATTGGATCGTTTCTCAAGCCAATGGAGACCGAAAAGAAAGTCAAATCTCAGAATTCGAGAGAAGAAGATTTAATGTTGAAGGATAATCAAGTTCCTGTCCATAATCCTAGGGGCAAATTGACACCCAATTAGATGCGTTCCTACATCATCAAGTTTATCTAGTCAGAAGGAGCAGTCATTCTCATGGATTTAGATGAACTAGAGATCTCATAACCAATCAACATGAACAAGCTACAAAGGTATTACCCTTGAGGGGCTCGTTGGGCAGAAAACCGGAAAGGGTGACCTAGGCAAAAGTTAGAGCAGAAAAAAAAATAGAAAATGAAAAATGAAAAAAACTAAAGAAAAGCTCGCAAGGTTGAAATCCCGGAAGGGCGGCTTTGGCAAAAGTTAGAGCACAAAAGGAGAGTGTTAATACCCGAGTGAGCCTTACTCCCGGAACTATGTAAGGCATGATTCCTATCTTTAGGATACATAGGTAGCTTCATCTTGAAGTTCATCCCCAACCATTTTCAATTTACTCATCCTGTCCATGTTTGATTGTTATACCTATATTCGACTCGGCTATCTTATCTATGTTTAATTGGCTCATCTCCGTTCGATTTAGTTTTTATCTATTCTTTATGGCAGATTCAATTGCAAGGTAGATCAAGTTTGGATTTGGGATTGTGCATCTCAAGGGTTGATTCCATGTTGGTTGGGTAGTGACTAGTTGCGAAAACAGATTTTGATGATTTTTAATGAAGTTGACCGATTTTTTTTGAAAATTATTCCATTTTTTTGCAAAACCAGACCATTCATTGGATCCAAAAAAAGAAAATTTTCAATGCTCATAGCTTGACTTACATGATTTCAAAACAAAAAGTGGAACAAGCATACTAATCAAACTCTTATGTTGATCAAAACCTTTTTACAAGAAAACCAAAAAAATGGTCAAAACGATGAACTAGGGACATAATCGAGTTAAGTTTTTTTTGTCTTTCCCCTGTATTCTCGAAAGTCTCCATTTGCATTGTCAATCACTCGCTGGAAAGTGCATAATCGTTGTCTCCGATAATGTAAACAGAACCCTTCAGTCAGTCGGTCATAAGGGTAGTTGACCAGCGATGGTTTTTTACTTTGAATCTTGTTTTACAATATCACACCCACGATATTCTAAACAGTGGTCGCTCCCGCGGTGTTTATAAACGCGCCCGCATTGAAGTTTTGTGTCCTATCTATTCCGACAAGTGTAAATAGGTGTGTTTGGATTGCTTTTGCTTTATTTTTTATTGAGTCAATTTTTTGATTTCTGATCATTTGAGGGTTCTATGTCCAATTCAGAACTCATTTCAATTTCAGATTCAAGTTTAAATAAAATGTTTTGATGCTCAAGTATTGTGTCATTCACACCATGATGTGCAAACAAACCGAAACTCATTTTATTGAAAATTTAGGGTGAAGTCCCCTTATTACAGATTTCAAAATAAGAAACTTTCAAAAATAACAAAGAAGAAATCATTTGAAGAATTGGTGTTCCTTCCTAAGCAAAACCAAAAATACATAGAAAAAAAATAGAGAAAAACAAATAATGCAAGCATTGTTCCCTATTTCGGTGACTTGTGTTTCTAGCGGCAAAGGTCATAGGCTGACGCCTTAGTTTCACCATTGCCTCACCACATCTTCGCTCCTTGAAAGCCCTTGAAGACTTTGCTTCAGCATTTGCAAAGCTTCCAAAAGAAATTGCTCCCCGCTGTCCGTCAAATAAAGAGCACCAAGGAGCTTCAAATCGGGTCATAGAGGTCACCTGTCATTTTAGCTTTTTGTTCTATTTTTTCAGTTGGCTAATCTCCTTTTGGGCATCTTGGAACATACGGTGGAACAAAGAGAGTTGTGCTATCAGTCGTTGCACCTTATTTGTTCTACTTTGCAACCAACTTGACAAATTGGAGACTGCGGTCATGGTCTCCGCACATGACTTTAATGTGTAAGAGTTGGCATCAATATCAGGTTGTGCTGCCATCAGTTGCTTGACTGACAGCATAGGAAAACTAAAAACAAGGGTAGGGGCAAGGGCACTCTGTAGAGCTTAGAGGAGTTGATGTCAGCAATCTCGATTAGAGAATCATTAAGGTCAAGGTAAAGAGAAAGAGTATAGTGAGAAGAGCCATGACAGAGGTGAGTAATGCTAAATAGAGAGTTTGCAGAGTAATGGCAATGAGTGATTTTGCAGTTTGGTTTTCTGCTCTGCCTCTCCCTCGCAGACTATAATTAAGAAGAGAAGGGAGAAGACGAATGAGAAAAAGAAGACAAAGGAGAAGGTCGAGGCAATCCTTAAGAGATAAGGATTGTTCTAGCTATCGTTGGTCAGGTGTCACAATTGTTGAAATCACGTGCCAGACACGGCGATGGACGAAAATGAAAGAGGAAGAGAGAGACAAAAACAGGTGAAGAGATATGTATATATAGTTTGTATATGTATATGTATATATGGATGTGTCCGTATATATATGTATCCGTATGTCTGTTTGTATATATATATGTTATATTATATATACGATATTTATACATAAGTATAAATGTTTAAAAAAAAAAAAACCAAAGAAAAAGAATCAAAAGGAAATTTCAAAATGCAAAAAAATACAAAAAAATCAAAAACAAAAAAAGAAGAAAAAAAAATCATCAATTTGTGTATTCATCTGTTATGAATCCATCATATCACATTGCATATTGTATGTCTGACATCGCATCCTTCGTGTTTTTGCATTCACTATCACACTTGCACTATCTATTACATCAATCATGCATGGTTACAACTGTCATACTGTTACGTCACTTGGCTACAATTTATTCACATCACTTGGTTACAATTGTTCAAACATTTGGTTTTAACATTTCTCCTTTACCCGGTTGAAACCTATCCCCTATTTGCTATTGAGGTACGGTCTGGGTCTTACTTGTTGGTTAAGACCATTTTCTCCTTTACTCAGTTGAAACCCATCTCTTATTTCGTGTTGAGTTACAGTCTAAGTCTCGCTTATTAATTAAGACCCTTTTCTCTTTCACCCGGTTGAAACACATCCCCTCTTTCATATTGAGGTATGGTCTAGGTCTCGCTTGTTGGTTAAGACCCTTTTCTCCTTTACCCGGTTGAAATCCATCCCATATTTTGTATTGAGGTACGGTTTAGGTCTCGCTTGTTGGTTAAGACCCTTTTTTCCTTTACCCAGTTGAAACCAAACTCCTATTTCGTATTAAGGTACGGTCTAGATCTTGTTTGTTGGTTAAGACCCTTTACTCCTTGTCCCAGTTAAAATCAATCCCCTATTTCATATTGAGGTACGGTTTGTGTCTCACTTGTTGATTAAAATGCTCTTTTCTCATCTCATGTGAGTGTGTTTGGATCGTACCCTTTGTTATGCTTCATATCATTTGCACGAGGCTTGCCTCGCATATTGCTTGTTGCGTTGCATTGCACAAATCATGAGCTTTTAAAAGAAAAGAAAAAAGAATTCAGCTTTCAATTCCATTTCGAGCATATCATTTGTATTCTGCCCCTGAACTACGCTGGTTTGATTCCTTACAAAGGGATACGTAGGCAATCATCGGGTTCAACCAACTGCATCTGCATCTGCATCTTGTGTGTTTGCCCAAGTTTTACAGCCTTGTCAAAAGGGTCGTCTTCGAACTTTGACATTCACTCATGTCAAAAAATGACTTTGAGCTCTGTCAAAGAAGGGCGACTGTAGACACCCCATCTTGACCGACCTTAAGACTTAGGCTTTTTTTCCAAACACTCGATGATGAAAATTGGAATATATTATTTTATGAATTTCTCAACAGAAAAATTAGATTTAAGTTTTAATTCCAACCTTACACCATTTTGGCCAAATTATTTTAGACCTATCGAAAACCTTTTTCTTGACAAAAATCGAAAAATAGAGCAATTTTGAGAAAATTGGCCTCATTCCCTCGTAGGATGACTACATGGCATATGAAACCACATGGCTTGTAAGAAACCTCATGGGTTGCCATGTGGTTTTTGAGGTATTATTGGGTGTGGTAAGAGAGGAAAAAAATAGTTTTATAAAATGGTGAGAATTGGTTTTGAGAGGAGGGACGGATAAGAAGAAAGAGTGGGAAAAAAGTTAGTGAGAGAGCAAACAGAAAAAGATTGGTTTCAAAAAAAACAAAGAGAGACAAAAACAAAGGAAAAATGTCTAGAGAAGAAAAAAAAGGAGAAAAGAGCCTAAGAGAGAAGAATTCAGGAAAGAAAAAAATTGTTTTCAAAACATCTTTGATATTTTCTTTAAGAGCAATACAAAACCTATGAGCATTCACTTTTCACCTCTCTCTCTTCATTGATATACCGCCTAAATTCCATTTAAGCTTAAATTTGAACCATTTTGCTGAATTTTCAAAACATACTCCATAATTCTGAGGGTGTTAGAAAGAGAGTTTGGTAATCAAAAAATTCATCATTTGTGAATTTTTACAATTTTTGCATCTAATTTTATAAATAATATAATAATTTATAATATGTAAATAATTAGTTGAGGGAGTTGTCTCCCATCCTCCTCCGTTGTTCTCTTGTTATTGCTTTTCTTTTTGTTTTCCTTTTGTTTTCTTTTTTATTTTATTTTATTATATATATATATATATATTGTGAAGTGGGTTGCCGATGTTGGCACCCACATTTGCTTGGTTTTTGTTTTTCTAATTTTTTATTTATTTTATTATGTATAAATATAATACAATATATAAGATATAAGGGGATGGTAGTGGGGTGATGTTGGAGGTGCCGACATGTTCAATGTCTACATATTACTTGAGGGAAAACATAACACCTAGCTTGATTTGGCTAAGTAGTTAAGATGTTGAGTGTTAGGGGCTCAAATCTTGGGTTCAAACCCTCTCAGCAACATCTCTTGGGTTTTTTTTTTTATTTTGGTGAAGGATGGTGCTGTCGTTGACGTATGCAGACAACGTTAGTTGCAATGGATGAAATATTCCATGGTGTCAGCAGAATATTCCATGAGTTCTGAAAATTGTAATTTGGCCTTGAATTTTCAAACAATTGTGCTGTGGCCCAGATTTCAACAAAATTTTTCAGTGAAGCCCTAAGAAGTGCGACGAAAGTTAGTCTTAGCTAAACGGACCGTTCCGGACGCAACTGCAAGGCTAGAATTGCGAAATTTTGAATATTTTTTATTATTGCATATGTATTTTGTATATAATATCTTGTATATTTATAGTTTTAGTATCGCACCTGAACATATTTTGTTTTTTATTATGTTTAGCATCCTACCATGCAGCTACATGCTTAAGTAATATATCTCCGTGAATGCTAGTGAATGGAGGTTGTGTCATTCAATTTGGAATAATATTGATTTTCATGCTTGTAAACTCAACTTCTTTGAGTTGAACATCTTCAAAACTCTTTCAAAAATACATAAAATTGAATTGCTCCAAAATTAATGACATTGTCTATACTTGATTGCTTCACATAGTAATTTTTTGCATTATTAATAATCAGAATATGAACATATGTAGTCAATAAAACTCATATCATGGTTTAATAGAGGTCATTCTTTTAATCGGATAAGCAGGGGTACTCAATTAATGACCTTCCCACTCTCATACCTAAGGTTCCGAGCCAAGCATCTTTGATTACAATGAACAATGGCCTTGGCACGAGTCTCAAGTTTCCTAATTTTTCCAAAATATTATGTAGTGACTTTGAGATCTGATGACGCAGTCCATTTCTAACAAAGGTTTTTTTTACAATAAAATGGATTTTCTATAAATTTGTCAAATCTAGACTCCCATCTATGTTTCATATTGCACTCGTGAGACTAGATCAAAGAAATCGAGGGTCTGAACTATTTAGCGCACTCGGGTACACCCCAGGTGGTGTTACAACGTCAGATGATGGTGGTGATGAAGTTGGTGGATGATGGTGGTGATGAAGATGGTGTCGGAGGATGAGAGAAAACGAGATTGAGTAAGTGAGTGAGAGAGAGAGAGAGAGAGAGAGAGAGAGAGAGAATTTATAAAAATAAAAATAAAATATCACAATTTTTTTTTTTTTTTTTTTTTTTGCAAATATAAACATTATGTAGAAGTATTTAGACTACTAAATAGCATTATATGAGCTTGCTCTTTCAATGAGCAATTACAAATCTATGCAATGGAAAAAAACAATGAGTGATGATACCAATAAGTGATGATGTTTAAAGATGGCAAGTCTCATGATATCTCACATAATCATCCATTTCAATGTTACTAATGGGTAGATAGATAAATACAGTTCAAGCTTATATTAATAATGGGCAAAATAGATAATAACAGTATTATATAACAGTGAAAGAACAAGCTCATATGTTTAATACCAAATGTCACTGATGCAGTCTAAGAGATTTAACAATCATAACACAAACATTACTTAGAATACCATGCTCACAATAATTTAAACTCATTATAATCTCATGGAGCTAAGGTAATTCCACAACTAAGGCATGTCCAGCATATAATAGTTCATATGCCTAGAAAATCATGAAATCAATATATTTAGTACAAATTTAAGCATAAACATGATTTTCTTCTTCCCTTTTTGGCAAGAGCATATTTCTTTTCATTCATCATCAAAGAATATACATTACAAATCATATGATGCATAATTAAATCCATGAATATTCAATCCCTTCCATATCTTTGTAATGAAAATATATGTTAGTTCAAAGGATGTGAGAGAATATATGAAATTTATCACAAGAGCTCAAGAGTGTATTAGAAAACACACCTTTAATTCATGAGTTAGAAACTTTTCAATCATCAATTTTCTTTCATACATAAATCATCTCAAAAAGGTTTAACACATGTGTTTAGCAAAATTATTTATCCCCCTAAATTGGTGTCTCATTTTTCTATGGTGATTTTTTGTAGGGGTGAGCATGGTCCGGGTTGGACCGGATTGGAGTAAAACCAGGACCAATCCGTTATCTACGGATCCTAAAAAATTGGAACCAATCCAATCCGTTTAAATCGTGGAACCAATCCAAACCAATCCATTTAAACACGGATTGGATCGGTTTAGAACCACGGATTTACATAATTAAATAACAAAAAATATATACATAACACTTTAATTTCATAAAAATATAAATATAACACCATATTAGTTTCACAATAGCAACATGTCTTTTCATAATAGCGACAAACTGTTCTAGAATTTAAACAACCATAAGAAAACCAGTTCCACCATAAGTATTTAGACCATTACAAATTAAAACTAAAAACTAGCAAACAAAAGTAATAAAATAAGATACTATGCAAGTTTAGGTTTGGATTTAAATTTTATATGAAATGAGAGAAGATACTATGTAGAAGGGTGTATAATAAAAATATAGACTATTTGTATATGGTCCGGATCGGTTCCAATCCGGAACCGTGGGGTTCAATCCGGAACCAATCCGTGAACTACGGATTTTTAATTTTTCAATCCGGAACCGAACCACAGATTCAAAAAACCAATCCAAACCTACTGGATTGGACTGGACTGGATCGGATTACAAATTTCATAGATTCCTTGCTCAGCCCTAATTTTTTTTGCAGATATAGCAATCATAAAACAATCACATGAAACATACGATGTATAAAATGTAATCATATCAAGTTAAGTAAGCACATAATAAATGTTGTTGTATTTCACTCTCATCTTTTATCATTAATAAAAATAGATAAACTCAAAAGATGAGAAGGTTTCAATAGGTGCCATGATCAATTAAGATTTTATAACGCTATTTTCTGATTTTTCAAAATGTAACACATAAAACAAATATTAGCTCACATGATAAATATTAATATACTACATCATCAAAATCACCATAATAATAATGTGACTTAATCAAAATAATTAAAGTTGAAATTAAATCACAAATTTTCTAACATTCTGTGCACACATAAAAAACAATATAACAATGTTTTTAGTCAAAACATCAAAATAGTAATAACTTTGTTTTCTTCTCTTTTCCTCTACCTTCACATGGCTCAAATGATTTGTGTCATGGTCAAAATATAATGTATGTATGGCATGGTATGTCATGACAATCATGTATATTGTTGGAATAAGATAATCATATATGTAAGAGAGTAGAAATTTTATCATCAAATAAAAAAATTTCAGATTTGGAAACCAACTTTTACCGAAACTACCTATACCAATTATTTATTATTGTATTTGAATATTGCATGATTATTGTTCATCTGAGAAGATGTGAATACTGTCTCCAACATCCACTGTTCAAGTACCATTTTCCTCTATCGGATTTCGCCTTGAAGCATCTACAAAACAAATTAAGTATTCGACTTTGGTACCCATATCTTTTTGGATCCATGACTGTTAGTTTCAGAATTAGTTGATTTTGGAACCTATATCATTTTTGTTCCATGTAAACCCTTTTTAAATTGACATGATGAAATTGAGTAACCATTACTATTACAATAATGACATACAATATTAGGATTACTAAATAACGAAGAAATTTTTATAAAACATCTATTTCTTGTGGGGTTTGTACCCAATACTAGCTTTGTCGAAAATATATCTTTGATTTTCAAGTAATTTATTTAAATTTTCTTTTCCTCAGGTAAACTTGAAAATTGTTTATTTAAATATTCAATTTTTTCTTTTAAAGAATCATTTTCAATTTTCAATTTTCAAATCACTTGAAGAATTCTTGAGAGGATCATTTTCCTTTTTTAAACTTTCGTTTTTTTTTTTTAAAGTTTCATTTTCATTTTTAAAGACTTCATTTTTATTTTTCAAGATTTCATTTCCATTTTTCAAAATATTATTTTCCAATTTCAAATCATTTAATTCCTTTTTCAAAATAAGAGATTCTTTCGATTTTAAATTTTCATTTTGTTCTTTTATCTTAGAAAAATCTTTTTGTAACACTTCAATTTTATTAAATAAAGATTCATTTTCTTTTGTTGAACTTAAAAGTAATTTTTTAAGAGCAATATTTTTAATACCCAATTTTCTAAATTCATCATGTAAATTTTCAAATGCGGATTGTAATTCATCAAAAGAATAAGATTCATTGTTAGAATCACATACCTCATCATCTTCTTTTGCCATTTAGCATAGATGAGATCCTTCATTATTGTTGCTTTCCTCATCGGAGCAACATTCATCATCATCTCTCCAAGATGTTTTAATTTTCTTTTTGATTCCATTCATCATTACAAGTTCATGGGTCATGAGAGACCCCAAATGCTCCTCCATGCTCAATCTTGTTAAATCCTTTGCTTCTTGAATAATAGTCACTTTTGACTCCTAATTTTTTTAGCAAGGATCTGGGAATTTTTCTCATCAACTCAATATTAGTATAAGATTTATCAAGAGATTTTAGAACATTAATAATGTTAGTAAATCTAGAAAAGATTTTAAAAATAGATTCATGGGATTTTATCTTAAAAAGCTCATAATCATGAACCAATATACTAATTTTAGATTCTTTAACATGGTTGATCCCTTCATCATACGCCTTTAATTTATCCCAACTTTCCTTGGCTGATTCACATTTAAAGATTTTTTCAAACTCATTAGAATCTAAAGCACAAAATAAGAGATTCATAGCCTTGGCATTCATTTGAATGCTTCTCAAATCATTATTGTCCCATTTTTGTTCTTCTTTGGGCAAGATTCGGCCTTGGATGGTCTTGGAAGATATCCTGTGACCATTAACTATAATTCTCCGTAGCTCATAGTTTAAAGCTTGAATGAAAATTTTCATTCATTTTTTCTAGGAAGTATAATTTAAGCCATCAAAAAAAAAGGTGGTCTAGAGGGCAATTGACTTTTAGCAAAATAAGCACCTAAATTGATTGTCATGATCTACTCTTAGATGGTTAAGTCAAATGTAAGAGCCTAAGCTTTGATACCACTTGTTATCCCAGGGGCAACCCAAGAGATGGATGACTTGGGTTAATAAAAATAACTTCACAAGATTAAATATAATAATCAAAATATTCGAATTTTAATAAATAAAAAACAAAGCAATAATAATAAATATAAAAGTAAGAGAGACAAAGAGAGAAAGAGAGACAGAGAGACAGAGAGAGAGAAAGAGAATCAAACACAATAATTTATAGTGGTTCGGCACGCTGGGTCTACATACACTCCTCAAGGATCCTCTTCAAGAATTTCTTTACTATTAAAATGAATCAATACACCACCAAAGCTTCACTAAGCTTGTGGAATTTACACAGGTCTTACTCTTATCTAATGAGTCTCACTCAACAATAAATGTCTTACCCTTACAAACTTCTCTTAAAAAATAATCAATAAAGATAAGAGGTCACTTCCACAGATCTTTTTTGATAAATGCTTGCATTATTATTGTTAAATATTTCTTGTTGCATTTATTTCAAAATTGATTCTTCATACCTATAATAACCTTTTATTTTGATGATGTCAAAGGGGAAGGAGAAATATGATTTATATATTTAAATCATTTAACAAAGAATTTGTTAATAAAGGGAGAAATAATATAATACTAATAAATGATTGTTGAATATTTTTTATGTTACATTTATTCCTGTGAAATTTTGTGTCAAAGTCATGTAAATATTGTCATCATAAAAAAGGGAGAGATTGTTAATCATGTGGTTTAATTTTGATAATGTCTAAAATATTATTTTATAAATTGTGACTTTTTATATACATATTTTACAATCATTTGACACAAAATATCAAAATAGATTTCGATTGAATCATATATTTTTTACTGTGCATGTTTGAATTTCGTGAAAGTTACTATGCTTAAATAGTAAATTTTACTATTCATGTTTTGATAAAATCAATTGGTTACTATTCCTTATTTGACAAATTTGATATACCCATGTGGTCGTGGTTATTTTCATTAGAGTGTATTCAAAATCTCTTCGACGGCTACAAAGATTAGAAAATGGATATATATTTTCAGATTTGATATAAATGTTATTTAAAGAGATTTTACTATACATACAAATATTTTAATAAAGAAATCACTGTGCATTTAAATATTTGGACTTTTCTTAAGTGTGCCTTGCATATGGTATGCAAGGCATTTACGCCCTTTCTACTTTGCATTTACACCTTCTATGTATTGGGTTATACGACATTTTCTTGAAAGTTTACACATTGGTGACCTGCTGAAAGGGTCCCTTGCAGGTAAACTAATTAAATAATGTGAAAATATTTTCAGAAATGGGTGTAAACTTTTACAAAATGGTATAAACTTATAAACTTTCAGTAAAAGGTGTAAACCTTCAGAAAATGGTGAAAGTATTTTGACGAAAAGGTATAAGTTTAGAAAAATTTTCAGAAAAGGTATAATGTTTCAAAAAAAGTGTAACATTTAGTTTAGTGTAAATTTTATCGACAACTAAGAGTTTAGTCGCTAAAGGTTTGAAATTTATTACCATCGGCCCCCCTCTTCTCTGTTTCCCACCAACACCTTCTCTGTTCTCTCTCATACGCACACAGAATAGTCACCACCAATCCTGACCCCCACTGACCACCCAAGCGTCGGTGTCCTCCGGTGCTCACTGCCGTCTGACATTGCCACCTCCACGGCCACCGCTGCCGCAAATCAAAGGTTTTTTTCTCTGTCGATGTCGGCCTATTCTCCATCGATGTCGGTCTCTCTCTGTCGATCCCTGTCTATCTTGGTCTATCTCCAGCGATCTTGGTCTGTCTGTGTCCATGTGGGTCTCTTCTCTGTCGATTTCGGTCCCTCTCTGTCGATCTCGGTCTGGCTGTCTCTGTCGATCACTGTCCATGTAGGTCTCTATGTCTGTCGATCTCAGTCCATCTCTCTCTCTCTCTCTCTCTCTCTCTCTCTCTCTCTCTCTGTCCCTTGCTCTATATTAAAAACGGTTCTCTTTTACATTGACATACTTGGTTGGATTTGGACTTGGAGTCGCTATTCCAAGCCCTCCCAAACTCATCTTCTCTGAAATGGACTTCTACTGAAAGAAAGACCAAGCCCTCTGAAACGCCCTTCTCTCTCACATTGCCATTATTTGAACAAGACAAATACAGTTTGATTGGATTTTAGGAACTTACACGTTTTGTGAAAAAATGGAACTTACACGTCATGCGAAGTTACTTACATCTCTTGTGAAAACACTTATACTATTTGTGGAAGGTTACACATTTGTGTAATAATTTATTTTGTAAAATTTACACCTTTTCGTTGAAATACTTACACCTTTTTTGAGAAGTTACTACTTTTGTAAAGAATGTTATTAAAAGAATTTACACCTTTTATTAGAACTTACACCTTTTCTGAGAACCGAACTTACACTTTTTATGAAATAATTTACATCTTCTGTGAAAAAATTTATACCCATGGAAAATATGTTTTCATAAAGTTTACACATTTTGTTAAAAACTTAAATGTTTTCTGAAAGTTTACACCTTTTGGTGGAAATAATTACACCTTTTATGAGAAGTTACTCTGTTTGTGAAACAATTTTTTCGAGAAAATATACCTTACATTAGAACTTACACCTTTTGTGACATAACTTACATCTTTTCTGAAAATGTTTACACCTTTTATGGAAATCTGAATTATATTTTCCATAAAATTTACACCTTTAATGGGAAGTTACACCATTTGTGACATAACTTCGATCTTTTGTGAAAACCACATACAAGTTTTTGAAAATATACACCTTTCATGGAAAGAATATTTGCATAAAATTTATACCTTTTGTTAAAAACGTAAACCTTTTCTGAATGGTTACACCTTTTTGTGGGAATACTTACACATTTTCTGAATGGTTACTACTTTTGTGAATAACTTTTACCATAAAATTTACACTTTTTATGGGATATTACACCTTTTCTGCCAGCAACACTTAAACCTTTTTCAAAAATTTACACCTTCTATGGAAAATATGTTTTCATCAAGTTCACACCTTCCTTTAAAAACTTACAGCTCTTCTGAAAAGGTACTCCTTTTGTGAAACAAAAATTTTTCAAAAATTTACACCTTTTAAATAGGAGTTACATCTTTGGTGAAGACAATTAGACCTTTTTTTGAAAATTTACGCGTTTTATGGAAAATATGCTTTGATAAAGTTTGTTAAAAGAAATTATTTGACAAAAGGTATAACCTTTCAAATATGGTGTATGTTTTTCCGAAGAAGGTGTAAATGACCTTAGAAAAGATGTAAGTTTTTTTTTTTTCACTAAAGGTGTAACTTCAAATAATAAGTGTAAATTTTATGAAAAATGTTTTGCCACAAAATGTGTAATTTTTCAAAAAAGTTATAAATATTTCCTCGAAAATGTGTAAATTTTTAGAAAAGGTGTAAAATTTAGAAATAGGTGTAAACTTTGTGACCCAATCAAGCTGAATATGTTACGTTTTTACAAAAGATATAAGCTCTCAAGCTGAATGTTTCGTTTTTACAAAAGACATAAGTTCCCAAAAAGAAGCTCTAAATTTTATCGACGACTTATACGTTGAAAATTTTATCACCACCGACCAGCCAACCGTCACGGCCCACCGTTGCCTATTGCCGACTGACATTGCCACCGCCACCGCCGGTGGTGCAAATCAAAGGATTTTTCTGTCTCTATCCATCTTGGTCTCTCTTTGTCCATCTCTGGCTCTTCTCTGTCGATGTCGGTCTCTCTCTCTCTGTCTGCCGATCTCTGTCTGTATCGATCTTGGTTTGTCTGTGTCGATCTGGGTCCCCCTCTCTATGTCGAACCATGTCTATATGGGCTCTCGCTGTCTGCCGATCTCTGTCTGTATCGATCTTGGTTTGTCTGTGTCGATTTGGGTTCGTCTCTCTCTGTCCAACCATGCCTATGTCGGTCTCTGTCTGTCAATATTCGTCCGTCTCTCTCCCTCCCTTCGTCTCTGTCTGTCTATATTGATATTGAACCATGAACAACACAAATACAGTTTGATTGCGTTGTAGCAACTTACTCGTTCTGCGAAAAAACGGAACTTACACCTTTTTTGAAGTTAATTTCATCTATTATGAAAACACTTATATTAATTCTGGAAGGTTACAGTTTTTTGTGAAATAATTTATTTTGGAAATTTACACATTTTCATTCAAATACTTACACCTTTTCAGAAAAGTTACCTCTTTTGTAAAATAATTTCAATAAAAAAATTTACACCTTTTATTTGAAGTTACACCATTCTGAAAACAGAACATACACGTTTTGTCAAATAACATACATCTTTTGTTAAAAAAATTTACACCTTTTATGGAAAACTACATTTCATAAAATATACACATTTTGTTAAAAAAAACTTACACCTTTTTTTAAAGTTTACACCTTTTGTTGGAAATACTTACACGTTATCTAAAAAGTTACTCCATTTGTGAAATAATTTTTTCAATAAAATTTACACCTCTTATTAGAACTTACACCTTTTTTGAAAACAAAAGTTACACTTTGTGTGACATAACTTACATCCTTTTGTGAAAACAGTTACATCTTTTTTGAAAATTTCCACATTTTCTTAAAAACTTACACCCATTCTGAGAAGTTACTCCTGTTGTGAAATACCTTTTATATGACTTACACCTTTTCTAAAATCAAAAGTTACACATTTTGTGACATAACTTAAATCTTTTGTGAAAACAGTTACACGGTTTTTTGAAAATTTACACTTTCTTATGAAAATATGTTTTCATAAAGTTTACACCTTTTGTTAAAAACTTACATTTTTTCTGAAAGTGTACACCTTTTGGGGAAAATATTTACAAAACTTTTCAGAAATGGTGTAAAGATTCAAAAAGGTATAAATTTTATGAAACCAAATTTTCCATAAAAGGTGTAAATTTTATGGAAAATATTAACTTACAAATGAAGCAACTTTTCAGAAAATGTGTAAGTATTTGCACGAAAGGGTGTATATTTTTAGCAAAAGGTATAATTTTATGAAAAAATTTATTTCACAAAATGTGTAACTTTTCAAAAAAGGTTTATGTTTTTCACAGAAGGTGTAAATGATTTAAAAAATAGTCTAAGTCTTCGATTGGCAAAATGTGTAAATTTTATGCAAAGTTTATTTCACAAAAGAAGTAACTTTTCAGATGAGGTGTAACCATTTTCAAAAAAAGGTGTAAGATTTAAGAAAAGGTGTATGTTTGAACAAAAGATGTATATTTTTGGAAAGAAAGTATTTCACAGAAGGTGTAATTTTTGAGAAATGGTGTATGTTTTTTCACAAAAGATGTAACTAAATTGGCAAAAGGTGTAAGATTCGTTTTCCGAAAATGTGTAAGTTCGAACAAAATGTGTAAAGTTTTTTGAATAAAAATATTTGCAAAAGGTATAACTTTTGAGGAATGGTGAAAGTAATTTCACTACAATATATAAGTTTTCCGAAAAGGTGAATGTTTTAAAAATGTGTAAATTATATGAAAAAATTTATTTCATAAAAGGTGTAAATTTTCTAAAAAGGTGTATGTTTTTTCACAAAAGGTGTCACTTCATAACACGTGTAATTCAAGTTTTCACGAAAGGCGTATGTTTTTCCACAAAATCTTTAAGGGACATCAGAAAATGTGTAAGGTTTGTTTTTACAAAAAGTGTAAGTTCCAAGGTGTAACTTTTATGAACAAAATTAATTTATAAATGAAGTATGGTTTTTACAAAAAGTGTAAGTTTCCAAGGTGTAACTTTTATGAACAAAATTAATTTATAAATGATGTAACTTTTCATAAAAAGGTGTAAGTTGTCAGAAAAAGTATAAAATTTTCAAAAATGCGAAGTGTTCAGAAAAGGTGTAAGTTCCCTCGGCCCATTCGTCTCTCTTCCATCTCGGACCTTCTCTCTTTGTTTGTCTTTCTCTCTCCCCGTCTCTCCGTTGTTCCATTCCCCCGTAGCTGTAGGGTTTTACAGAGAAAAATATTTTAGGGCAAAAATCATATTGAAAGAACAAAGCTTATTTACTTGAGTTTGGCGAACATCAATCATTTAAGTTCTTGGGAAGGCTAGCCATGGAAGTGGATGCATAAATTATTGTTTGAAGTTGATTTTTGTCGCTGGAGCACAACCGCAAGGGTTAATCGAGCACCACCGTCGGTTTGTCTGCTCCGGTTGGTGTTTCCTTTATTTCGTGCTGGTACATTCTCTGTCTCCTTGTTTGTCTTCTTTCATTCGCATATACCTTCACACCCAACCCGAAATCGACCCAATAGGAACTGTTCTGTACTCCATTTTCGTATTTTGTGCTATTCGAATAGGAACTCTTCCCTCTGCTACCCGAAAATCGACCCAATAGGAACTGTTCTGTACTCCATTTTTGTATTTTCTCCCTTTCGAATAGGAAGTCTTCCTTCTGCTATCAGTGCTGCAAGTTGAACATAGGTATCATAGTAGTTACCAACAAGCATAAAAGGTGTTATGCATTTACATGGCGAACTTGTTAGGATAGGTTATATGTAACCAAAGAAGACTTAACAAAAAATTTGTGTAATGTTGGCACGGGAAAAACAAATTTTTTTTTAGAGTACCAAAAAAAGCAAAAATAAGAAACTCGATAAACAAACAATGACTAGTCTTGATTCTGCAACGGCTAGCACACTCGGTTGAATTCTGCTTTCAATTTTGTAGTACTCGGTCATTTTATATTGCCGGAACTTATGTTTACAAACAATCTGTGTTACACGGAGTCTTCAAAATAGATCAAATACCTGTGTTGGACACCTGAGAGTCGGACAAGGGTATGGGATATGTGTCGGATACTTTTCAATGGACACTTCTTATATAATTGTATATAACACAATTATTATATGTGCAAATTATTGTCAAATTACTATAAATGTCATTTTGACACTGTAAGTTACATATAGTACCATTTTATGTCACATATTAGATTAAAAATATGATATTTTTTCCCCAGACCGCGTACTGTTGAATGTAACATTTAATGAGTTGGACCTGTACATACATACCCGCACCCAACACCCGTACCCGATTCCGTGTAACACAGGAAACAACTGTTTGTTTCAGTGCTGAAGTTCATGCATAGTTGACGGTATTGAACTTAAAACATAGGAAAGCCAATTGAAAGAGTTGAAATGAGGATGACGATTTTCAAATTTTGTAGAGAGCTATTCATTCCCCACACCCAATTCTTTTTCCAGACTCGAACCCTTCACTTTCATGGCTAGCCTTACCAATAACTTAAGCGGCTGAAGACGATGGCTGAAAACCAATACCTTCTCCCCACCTGATTCGGACAAGCCTAACAGATTAAGGAAGAAGTTTACCTTAAGTCCTTCTCTAATATCCAACTTTTCTAAGATGTGGTCCATCCGGGCATCGTCAATGCCCTCTGTTTCTGTGGTTAACGTGTCTGTAGGTGAACTCTTTAGGAGAGATCTCAACTGTGTGTGCACATAGAGTGTGCTCCTATCCCAGCTGATGTTCAACTTCTTAACTAAGTTGTTCAGTTGCTCAACTTCACGAACTGTTGTAGGGCTGAGGTGAAGAAATGCAGAAAAGTCAACAAGCCCAGGCAATTCATGAAAACAATCTCAATTGTAGAAATGGACAGCCTTGCCTATCATTGCACGGAACTCTGGAATGACAGTTACCTTTCTCTTGAAATTATCATCTTTCTGTTGAATAGCAGTTACATTTCAAGAGAAAGGTAGCTGTCATTCATGAGTTGCAAGCTGTCTCGACTTTATTGAGTGAGTTCATGAAATGCGTACTTTCATTTGTGGGAGTATGACCTTCGTCCATAATGAGAATGGATGGGCACGTTAGTCATATTTGTTGGCAGGCAGCGGCAGTCTTGCTTGTTTCATTGTCACATACAATTGAAGAAACTTGGTTGTACACCCGGAAAAGTATTCTTCTCTGATCTGCCCACTGTCTGAGCACCCGAAGGTAATGGAGCGTGGGCCAGGATGCAACCACCTCAATTCTCTGCAACCAAGTTGCTCAGTAGGAAATTGAAGCCCTCAACTTGATGGGGTTTCATCTGGTTTTTGTGCTTGGGATGAGCACCAATTTCAGTGACAACAGAATCCTGTCCAGATTGTTTAACCCCGTCATGAAATAGTTCAGTTGCTTCTTTGTCCTTTGTAGTCGGGCCTTCATAAAAGTATGTGCGTGTAGTCCTTCAGCCCTAAATGGAAAACAAAATATAGTCCTTCCTCTTCAATTTTTGGGAAATTATACATTTATCGCTTGTACACATAATTATTTCAATTGTAAGCTGTGTGAACTGAATGCAAAATTTTGATGTGTGTCCTTTCTTTTGTCCGTTTCAAAATCTGTATATGTGTTGGGAAATTCTGCGTTTTGTTGTCTGTGTTTAAGCAAAATTTTCAGGTTAACAACCACATGTTGCAGCCGTTTGTTTGTGTTCTTGTAAATATTGATTGGAATACTTTGCAGGAATTGTCATCATTGCATCTGATGGATATTGGTCACCTCGCACCAACAATGTTAGTTTTCTCCTTCAAGACTTGCTACCAGTTGGTTTCGTACAAACGAAATCCATCACTAAGGAATACGCTGAATTTTTTTGGGGATCAATTCTTACAGCAGCCCATCTACTTTTGTGTTTATGTTATTTGTTTTGCACAAATTTTGAATGGCCTCGCTTTGCATCATCTGCATGTGAACTTTTGTTTCAATTACGTCCATTTGATCACAACTCTTCCCTGTTTTCTATCAGAAAATATGTATATACGTGCCAACTATACTTTTTGTTGTAGTCAACTTATAAATTTACTGAACTTACATAATCTCAATCAATTGACATTACAATATTTGTTATAAAAATCACCAACGACATTAGCAATTTGACCAAAATTGTCCAGGAAATTTAAAATGGAGTGTCAGAATTGAGGGAGTTTAAAGTGCATCGATTCAAATTAGACAACGAACAAAATGTGTTCACCACCCCTGTAATTTTCCCTTCAATCTAATTTGTGTGATTTGCTCTTTCATAAAGGGGAAGGAAAAGATTGAAGACAACTTTCCGAACAACATATCCAAATGTTTGACACTATTCACTGGGTCTTGTCAAAAGCGGCCAATTGCACTATTCATTTGTTACAGGTACTGGTTGTTCATTTTGACAATCTGGAATTACATTTTTTGTAGTGAAACTACGTGCCTTGGCGAAGTTCAGTTTGTGATGTTTGAAATTGGTTTCGTTCCGCATGTTTGAAAATGTTTAAATTGGTGTCGATTCAGTCCCGGATGTACGAAAGGTGTCTTATGCGGATTTCGGGGCCAGCTTGGCATAAATACTTGCATATATATATGTATTCATATTTAATATTCAGTGATGATAAGCTTCACGATGCTTGCATGTAGCCGGCAACAATTCAAGGAAATGCATAGGGCAGACAACACTCGATGAAAAATGGTGAGTGTTGAAATCTGTATTCTCTTTAATACGCTATGATGGAAACACATGGCTAGGTTGCTATCCACACGTTGTATTCAATGGTTGTAGTGGGCTTGTGATTGTTTCACGTTTGTAGGATTGTAGCATGTAATAATGTCACCTTCCTATTGTTTTCGTAAATTTCAATTCGTTGTAAAAGTCGAGCTACGTTTTGTCGCTGACTTTTTCCTGCAACTGTTATTTGTATTTGCAATCTTATTTAATTACCAACAATGCACGCGGATTGCGTTTGGCATAAAGTTGTAGTTACAGTTATTTTGGACTCATAGTTGTTACTTGTCTTGTACGTCTGTCACTTTCGTGGTTAAAGAGTAGAAAGGAGATTGGGGAAAGGTGGAAGGCACTCCCCTCTAATGAGAAAAAGAGGTTTGCAGAATTGGCTAAGGCGAGCGCCAAGGAACATGCCAAAGTAGTACCATGTGCACCGAAGTCTGAAAAGGTCATTACGTACTTCATGTTTTCATAAATGCATTTGGCTAGGTCCTGCTTTGCTGAGATTGTTGGTTGTATTTTTGTATTAATTTAAGGGTAAAAAATGTGCAGGGTAAAAGGCAACTCCGCATATCATTGAAGTCAATTGTTGAGCTAGTTAACCGGTTCAACGAAGCACAAAAGTAGGCAGTCATTGACATTGGGTTTACTGGCCTCCTGGGGATGAAGTGTACACGTATAGATCATGACTTGTGCACATGGTTGGTACAGAACTTCGATCCTGACAGTAGTTCATTGAATGTTCATGGTCATCAACTCAGGCTCACCTGTAAGGCAGTTAATGTTTTATTGGGAATACGGTGTGAAGGCAATGACGTGCAGTTGGCTGGGTCATTAGAAGCATATCCCAATATCTACAATGAGGTTGGAGTTGTTAACGGAGTCATTCCTTTGAACAAGTTGAGACTTTATCTAACCGAGACTGATGGTGCGGAGGACGAGTTTCGGAGGAAATTTGCGCTGTACATCTTGGGGGCCATGTTGTGTCCTACCACAATGACCGCCTTGAATCCATCGTTCATTCATGCCGTGAAGGACGTGAATGGTATGCGAGCTTGTAATTGGGAAAAGTTGACACTGCAATTCCTTCACAACGGTGTTCGCAAGTATAAAGGTCATCACGGTGCAACTGGATGTGTTTTCCTGCTGATGGTATGCCAATAACTCGATTGTTTTTTCCATTCCCCCGTTCATATGTTTCATGCATTGTTCTGTCATGGTTCAACAAATTGGCCTTGATTGGGACATACAATGTTACCTGCTTTGTGAGTACGACAAATAACACTCTTCCTGACCAAGTATGGTACTCGCAGAAATATATTTTCTGCGAGTACCGTCATGAATTTAAGAACAAAGAGTACAGAGCAAAAAGTATGACGGACCTCAATGGAGGAACCAATTTGTCTATGTTGCGAAGAGGGGAACATAATTGATTAATCTTCACCGGTTTGGAATAATCAAACAGACATAGAATGACATGGGAAATATTATACACATTTGTAGGCAGAGTTGAAGAAGAATATACAGAAGAAACCTTGATAGGACCATTACCAAACCAAACGTATTATCAATGCGAAAGGTCTTTTGGGTTGCAGCCATTCATATATACAAACATGTACATAATCAATAAAGTCCTTGGTTTGCTGTACATTTTTTTTCCCAAAAAACATTGCATGATATGTGCCTATAAAGTTGACGGCATTGTAAACAAAATCGGTATTCTATGTACGTTCCGTTGCAAAAAATTAGAAGAATGAATGTCATTGTTACTGAATATAGTTGATTTTTGTGGGAAGAATAAATTAATTATGGTGTGCCCCTTAATGTCCACAGCTATTGTACCTTGATTGTGTTTGTCTGAGGTCCACAAGTACGTCGGCTACAACGCGGTCCACTCCTCGGCTTCATGATTGGGGTGATACCCAAATACGGGAGACGCTGCGACGTATCAGAAGGAAGCAAAATTTCCCAACAATTGCGTTAAGCACTCCAACCACTGTGCACATTTCACACCATCGACCCACTTGTCTTCAACATACAATGTCAGACTTCATTTATGCGTTTCTATGATTAGGTGGAGTTTGATTACAGTAACGACGAAAGCGACGCCAATGATGCTGACATTGATGCATGCCATGTCGAGAACCAACAAAAAGGACAGTACGATCAAGTCCGTATGAGCAATTTAGAGTCCGACATTCGCAAACTGAAGGAAATGATGAAGCAAGTTCTCCACAACCAAACAGATTTAATGGAGATGTTGCGACATTTCCAAGGCAAGCAAGTTGTTGACAATGACAAGGTAATCTATCCAATCATTACGCAATTTTGACACAGTTGAGGCACATCATTTGAAGATGATTTATAAGACTAAGTTCACGAATGTGTATGTATGATTAGGTGGAAGGCAATGATGTGTGTATCAATAACCTCTCCTCCAATGTTGCTGAACTGAAGGAAATGCTGAAGCAACTGCTTCAACGTTTCAGTTTGGGCTGCAACGAACCATTCACTGAACAAACCAATTTAGGTGAACTGAAGCAAATACTACACCACCTCATCGAAGGTATATTATCTACACCACAACCAGGAGGCGTGGACAAACAGGGTGTGGACCCTGCTGTTGGAGTCGAGGCGCATGACGATGGCGTGGTCAAACCATCTAACGAAGTTAACCCAATGGAGTGCAATATTTCAGATGTACAAGGGGTGGATCACCAACAACAGAATTTGAAGGGAACCTTGGCAAGGGACAAAAGTCATTTCCATGATGGGCACACGCTGAACATCAAAGAATGTGGGGACAACCAGAAGAAGGGAGGCCTTCAGTCGGGGGGACACATATGAAACTGAAGATAAACACAGTCCTGACCTTCAGTCAGTGGGCGTGAAGAACGTGGCATACGATGTGCATACTTCTCCTACTAAGCTTGGCCAACCATTGGGAGCAACTGGAATCGTTAGAGGAAGTGCAAAGGGAAGAGGAAGAGGAAAAGGAAAAATGCACAAAAGTGGAGTTCAAGCCATTGAGGTCGGGGATATGCAATTGTGCATCGATAGCAAAACAAATAGTGGAGTTGACGACATTAGTTCACCTGTGGATGTTGATAGTGTGAATAAGGTGAACAAGGTACAAATACTGCCTTTAATGCCCCACAAGTTCTGAATACCCAATTCATGCCCACATCAATAATGTGAATCACTAATTTTACAATCATCTGTGTTGTATTGTACTAGTTGTCAAACAATTGCATGTTTGCAGCTATGACTGCTAGCATATGTTTGTACACCTTTGTAACAAACTCCGCACCAAACATCACAAGTTGGGAAAACTCTGAGGTTCACAGTTTATACATCATTTCACGTTATTTTTTATGACTACCGACCTTGTAATGTAAGCTTCAATTTTTTTTATGAAATGTGTAGTGTTAGTTGGCTGTTTATTTTTGTAGGACTCGTTGAGGATGTTGGACAGCGAAGGGTTGTTATCGACGGAGGAACAAAAACTTCTCGACTATGTATTTGACGATAGCAAAAATGAAATGTATTGTTTCATTTAGTACTTGCAAATTTTAAATGACAGTCTACTGTGAAATAACTATCGTTCTAAGGATCATTATTGCTTGTAGGGACATTGTTGTTTCCATGAATCTTCATGGACGGGCATGTGAAGTTGGAACCCGGCGTGACATGTGCACGCTGAAACCAGGGTCGTGGCTATCCGACACTGTAAGTGTTGGCTGCGTACATATGAATCTGCGTTTTTCAGTACCCCTGAACTCAGAAACCTTTCTAATCAACTTGCCTTGTCTCTTACATACAATGTTCCAGCCAATCAACTTGGTGGTAGTGCAATTGACTAATCGATAGAGGGATTTACACAATAATGGGAGGCATACTGATTGGTTCTTTCCCGTATATCTGTCGGTAAGTAAGTGTTTAAAGCTACGTTGTGTTTTGTGTATGACATATTTTGACAAATGTTTCCGTCAATGACCTTTATGCATTACACATGCAGACTTTGATTCTAAATAAAGATACGCAACCTCTGCACCATGAAAATATCGTCACATCATTTTTCGGACATGACAGATACACTGGTGCGATTGATGCATGCCAGAGGGTAATATCAATGTTCATCCCGTTATATTAAAATGAAAATATGAAAGCCATTACATGTTTACATGGCCTCTAAACAAGGTCTGCCCTTGTGTTTGCGTGTAGATTTACATGCCTTTCAATTACAGAGAAGTGCATTGGTTGTGCGTTAAAATTGATATGGTGGACCGTGTAGCTAGGGGTGTGTGCGGTGCGGGTCGGTGCGGTTTGAGAGAAAAATAGAAACCGTATGGCGGGTGGCGGATTGATAAAAGTGTCACTAGAATTTGCCATTTTCCTTATCAAAAACCGGCGGTCCGGTTGGCAAATAATGACGGATTTGCCTTGGCGGTTCGGGCGGATTGGCGGTTTATAAAAAATATAATTCAAATTACAAAACTTAAATCAAAGAGTTAAAAAAAGACGAGAGATATCATGATGTTAAGCATCATGCGAAAGTTTCTTCTGATGCAGCAAGTATAGCAACAACATGATAATATCAACGACTATGCCATCAGTTTATTACAAGCATCTGTGGAAGCTACAATGATCAAATACAATACATAAAATTAATATCATTCAGGGTTTACAATATATTGAAAATGTTTACTGTTGAAAAGTATTTAGATTGAAAAGTGAGCTGATGTAAGTTTGCAACATGGCCAGAAAAAAAAAAAAAAAAAAAAAAAAAAAAAAAAAAGAAAAAAGATTGAAAAGTGAATTGGAATCCAACTTTATTTTGGATTACTGACATCTTGAATTCCCCTCGAGCAGTAATGTAATACTATATTCTAAGGTATAGAACAACAAGCAAACTTAAGTAAAAAAGAATTTTTAGAATCTTATAAAACATGATTTAATAGCGGTGCGAGTCGGTGCGGTTTGGAAGAAAAATAGAAACCGGCAGATTGATAAAAGTGTCACTAGAATTTGCCATTTTTCTTACCAAAAACCGGCGGTTCGATTGGCAAATAATAACGAATTTGCCTTGGCGGTGCGGCTCGGTGCGGTTTTGGCAGTTTCGACGGTTTCGGCGGTATTATGCACACCCCTACGTCTAGCCTACCTATTTGACTCGTTCCCATCCAACCGACCGAACAAAAGGAAGCTAAATGCGACAAAAATTTTGGTATGTCCTCGTGCATTTCTCAACACTACAACAAACTTGAACATCCTTTACATAAACCAACTTCAACCTTGTGGAACAGGTTCAAACTATGCACGACTTTCTGCAACTACACTTTGGAAATGATTATGTTACAGACGTGCGTAGCTTCCACCTCCGCATGTTAGATGAGAGGCCAGTACAACAACTGGACGAGTAATCCACAATCCCTCCCTCACATTAATGTGTATGCTGCATGACTGACTTAACGAACCTACTGACATTGATGACAAATTTAATGTGAAATTATTTTTGTAGCACGTTTGACTGTGGGATGTTCGTCATCAAATTCATGCAGCAACCTGATTTAAGCCCCGGTCCACACAAGGTACATTCTACCGCTTCATTTCCATTTGTCAATCAAATCCTTCGTTGTATGTCCTGCAATTTTAACTCATTTGTCTTATGATCTTTCTGTACAAAGTTCCAACCCTCTGTGCGTCATAAGTTGTTGGTTGACATCGTTATGGATGTCAATAATGCAAAGATCGCAGAGTACTAGGAGTGCCTTCATATGAGCAATGCCACAAGCTAGGCCAGTGATGGGAATAGGCTGCCAGTACGCCAGTAATTTGGGTGGCAACAGGACTTCACTAATTTCTTATTCTTTGATTTCAATATGGATGTTAATTATGGCTCCCCAGTATTGTTTTTGCTGGATGATGTAAAGACGGACTAACTGCAAAGTACTATTTTTTTTACGCATGTTTCTTGTTCGGATGAATGCAGCTGAAACAAATATAATTTACGGCTGTTTTTTTTACTCATATTTGGAGTAATGTACTTGCTGCCCAATTTGTCAGCATAACTTTGATGTCACAACTGTAATAAAAAAACAATTTAAAATTTTTCAAAATAAATAAAAACTAATATAATTACAAAATGAATTTATAATGAAATTTTTTTACTAGCTGCTGTCTTAGTTGTAATTTTTATTTGTTACCGAAATGAATTTATAATTTAATTACAAAAGAGGAAAATTTAATTTTCAGAAATGAAACCAACCACATTATGAATGAAAACTCAACTCTTTGTAGGTAAGTTATACATCAGCCCATTAGCACATATGACTCCACCGAAAACAAAAAATGCAACGTCTTACAGGAAAGGTTAAAAAAAAAAAACAAAACTACATATCTGTTGCATCATCAGCAGCGTCTTCTGAAGAGTTGTCCGTACTGTCTGATTGACTGTCCTCATCCATTGTCTTATCAGACTTTGCTTTGTCCGCCGCCAATTTCTCATCGGTCAGCCAATCAACGTTCTGCTTCATAGCGCCGACTTGCCGCTCCAAACTTGACAACCGTGTGTCCACTTCATTCAGTCTTTCGTAGATATCTTGCAACTATTGCAATACAGGAGCAACATGAGCTTTAACAACAGCTTCAATCTTGTTCGAATCAGACATTTTGTAGGAATATGTGTATGGTTTATTTTACTTACTACTTTTTTAAAGAAATGTATAGATTCATAATATTACACAACACTATGCTGTAAGTATTTGTAAGATATGGTACATGACTTGTATGTTTTCAGAAGACCTCATGCATTGTGACATACATTGTATTAATTTCTCAAACTGGCCGAATTCATATTGCACAAATTCGTTCCTTCTTGCATACACCAAGTCATCCGTTCAATACCCCTGGTCGTCCATTATTTAGCATTTCCAACACACATGCATTGTACCTTCCATCAGTAATATCCCACTGTCATTGATTTCCACACCCACAGTTTATCATATATTCACATTCGTCATTTGTATTTGTGCCCCAACCCAACTTTTGGTCTACCCCAACCCAATTACATGTCTACTCATCCATAAAACTTAGCAAAATTCCTCTTATCAGATACATATGCCTTTCCAACTACAGCGAACCTAATAAATGAAATATTCAAAATAATTAATTTGCTTTTACTCAGTTTGGGTAGGTGTTGCCACCAAACAACAATAACTGTGTTCACATCTTTAAACCTACCACCAACGTATTAATGACTACGGGTTTAAGGTAATTTAACATTTACAACCAACCACAAAAAAGTTTGCAACCAGTGTTGCAGAAATCATGCATTTGGGTTTGTTTTTACGTCCATATATTCTTCGTCAACCTGCGAAAACAAAGTTGGACTCAATCAACAACCGTCACACCTATGGATGCACACCATGGTAAACGCGGTCGTGGACAATCACTTGCAAGGGGCTGACAGCTCCCGACCGAAGTTACCAGAATTGGATTATGCAGGTGGGTATATCGATTCCTTCGGTGATCGACGTTTCTTTGAAACTGGGTTCCCACTGTGGAGTTTTGAACCTCTACGGGATTACAATTGCACCCCAATAGAAGATGCTAGCTTGGAAAAGTATTTTGGAATTCCAGTTTCACTGTTTGCCAAACGCGTTCAGTGTGAACACCACTGTCGATGTGTTTTTGTCAAGGTTACTAAAGCCCGATTGGTTGAAATGCAGCGGCAATTCCCTCATGTCAGCCAGTCCCAAGTTAGGCATCGTTTGCAAAGTGAGATTGATCAAATGACTCGTCGACTCATTAGGCACTCACGCATAGAGGACGCAAAGGCAGAGTCGAAGATACATGGATCGAACCTGGCATCTGCGATCAAGGCTATAATGGAGGATCCTGCACTGGTGTCGGACCCTGACCTTTCAGATTACTCAGACTCCGAGGTTGTTGATTTGAGCGAGGATTAGAAGACCTCAACATGTGTATGACATAGTAAGCGTAGTGTTGTAAGATGCCATCGTGGTGCGAAAAAATACGACTTAGAAACTAACAAACCGTCAAACTCTGCTAACCATTTCAACGGTGCATGCGTTAATGTCTTCATCATTTCCGCTTTGTTGAAGGTATTTTTTTGGGTCACCGTCATCGACTGAAAGCTGTGTTATGATTTTTGTTGGTACGATGACAAGGTAATTTTATTGTAATGTCATTGACCGATATCAGAAGCTATCATTAACCTATGTTTTGTTGATTACTTCATGTTTTGTGAATCGTTGAATATGGACAATAAGGTTTAGTGTCAGAATCATTGAATGGAATCACAAGCTATAATTGCAACAAAAAATTGTGCACCACCAGCCAATGGTCTCATACACTCTAACATTAATATGGGCACAAATGTTTTGTTTTTTCAAACACAACGGTTGTATGGAAGCATACCCCGTGGGGTCAACCTGTGCATTAGCACTTTTTTCTCCCATTGTGCATTGTTATGAACTAATCAACTCCCCTTCAAACAAAAAAATATACAATAAACCATTCAGAAACAGAGTATTGATATTCATTAATGAAGAAGTGAGCACAATGGTGAAGAAATGTACCACGCATTCTGTGCAATACAAAAGAAATTGCAAAATACACTAGTTTAAGATGTGGGGAAGGGAATGGCTAGAAGCTAGAGGACCCCATTCTAATTGAGCAGCTGCGCGCATGGCTTCGGCTTGGGCAGCTACAGAACCAACGCATCAAAAACCAGATCTGCCAATTCTGCTTTAAACTCGCTAACAGATAATAGTTGAGGCCACAGATAAGTGACAAACAGATACTAGTTGACAGATAACAGATCTGCCAAATCTGTTCATTACAAACAAACCTGCAACAGATAACAGAAGTTCATTACAACCAAAATTCATGCACCCAGATAATAGAACCTGCAACAGATAACAGCCCACAAATAAGTGACAAAGCACCCACAAAATTCAGTCATCCACAAAGCATCCACAAAATTCAGCCACATAGCATCCACAAAAATGAATCCACACAGCATCCACAAAATTCATCCACAGATCTGCCAAATAGCATCCAC
>JAXFYN010001395.1:0-30857 GCA_036172215.1 Camellia granthamiana | reverse complement strand
TAAAAACAAAACAGGAATATTAAGGGAGACTTACTTATAAATCTTTTTTTAAATACTTATACTAGGTTAAGTCCTGTGTAATTTCTTATAGAGTCTCAAGTCCTATTTAGATAGGAATGTATTCTACAAGATCCTACATAAACGTAACGTGACGTGACACTTACATAAACGTAACGTAACGTGACACCTACATAAACGTAACGTAACGTGTCACGTTACGTTTCGCAAACTTAATGAGTTTTTATTTTTTTAAATTGAATGTGAAAATGTTACTGATTTATGTTGGTGTCACGTTACGTTTATAGGAAATTGAATGTTGCTATAGATCATAGGTGTCACGTTACGCTACGTTTATGTAGATATGATCTATGATAACATTCAATTTGCTATATAGGAAATTGAATGTTGTCATAGATCATAGGTATCACGTTACGTTTACGTAGGTGTCACGTTACGTTACGTTTATATAGATATGATCTATGGTAACATTCAATTTCCTATATATGGGTCTACTATTATTTATGATATTAACAACTAATATTGAGAGTAAATGTGTCAACAAACTTTCCACAGGACTTATGGGAATATAAGTTTTTTTAGTAAGACCATATGTAGCATAAGTCTCCCTAATAGAACTTATAAATAATTTTCTTTACTAGTAATTCAAAACAAAACAGTAATATTATAAATTCAAATTTAATTATTCAAAATTATTATCTTATAATTTAGATTTATTCTATATATAAATTCACTCTACACAAATTTAATTTCAACCACTCCACCTCTTTAGAATAAATTCAAGATACTTAATACGGGAATCATAGCATTTTTCAAAACAAAAAATGGCGATCATGAGTGACAATAGTAAACGTCCAGTCGCTCTAATCATATCATATATTTATCTATCTATATAAGAAGAATAATGTTTGGGACCCCCTTTTGGGGGTCACCCCCTCACCCCCCCTTTGTCACGTGACGGGGGGTGATTGGAGGAGCAGGAAAAAAAAGAAAAAGAAAAAGAAAAAGTAACCAATGAGAGAGAGAGGGGGTCAAAGGGGGTGGGGGGAAAAGGGGGGATGGATCATTGTTGATATAAGAATAGCTTTGGCCTTGGTGGGTTGCATTTTAATTCCCATTTTACCCTTAAGTTTATTTTTGAATTTTTTATTTTACCTTTTAGTTTGATTGGTTAATTAATTTGGATGGAGGGCTTTCAGAAATGACGTAAGAAATTTGGGTTAATTGTAATTATCCTTATAGTCTAAAAGTTGAATTTTTTTTTTTTTGAATAAATTATAAACACACATTCTGACGTTTATTTCAAATACAAATTGTTCTTTGTAATTTTGAAAATTACATCATGCCCTTTCAAATTTTATAACAAATAACTCATTTTATTAATAAATCATCAAGTTAATTAATAATTTTTAGTGATTTCAGAAATTTATTTCAATTAGTAATTTAGGTAATTTTATTATTGTATATGAGAGTGTTATGAAATTTATTTTTTCAATTAATTCTGTTAAATAAAAAAATATCTAACAATGGGATATTTGTAAGTTTACAAACCACAATAAGTAATCTGTATTTTAAGTAAATTTTAAGGATATATTTATTATTTATCTTTTTGTTTAAAGTGATGTTAAGAGTGATTATTTGTATGGTTGTTATACTTTTAACTCTTGACTATTATATCTTCAATTTTTGTAGAATTAAATACCAATCAGCTAAAAAAAATCCAAAATTACTTTAGAATCCTGACTCATAACTAAAGTCATAATAAAGGCACATGGTCATTCTATTTTATCTCATTCTAATTAACCAAATACAACATAAGTGTTCATAAAAAAATATTATAGGTGAAAAAAAATGATGTTATATAAATATATAAGGTCTATTTCACTATATTTTTCTTCCATCAAACAAACACTATTTTAAAATTAAAAAAATCAAATTTTAATAAAAAAAATAAAAAAATATGCAACTTGCCCGTGCCTTGCACGGGCCTCCTTACTTTTTTTTTTTGGATACATCGGAAAAGGAAACAAAGCAGAAGAAAGAAAAGGAAAAAAGAGCAAAGGGGGAAGCACTCAGGAATTAAATTCGCCGATATGCCATCCCTACCATATCAGCCACAGTTTGGCTTCTAATAACAATAGGTGGTTCATCTACCACCACCAAAGGTTCCAGCTGGTCAGCTCCCATGTTGGCTAGTAAATCTGCACACTTGTTACCCTCTCGCAGAATATGTTGAATAGAGCAATTACACCTGCGGATTAGGTGTCTAGAATCCTCCACTATGCTTCTGAAAGGGCAGTTTGAAGGTGGCCCTTTGTTGAGCAATTCTTCAGCTGAGGTAGAGTCCCTCTCGACGATAACTTCATGCAAACCCTTCTCAAGCACCATTGTTAACCCCCTGTAAATACCCCACATTTCAGCCTCCAAACTATAACAAGAATCAAGCCTGCCAAAATATCCACACAACCAAGAGCCTTCTGCATCCCGAAATACTCCGCCAAAGCCTCCTTCACCTGGATCTCGCCGAGCACAACCATCGGTGTTGAGCTTTATTTTACCTGTAGATGGTGGAATCCATTTAACCATAACATGAGTTAATCGATTACTAGTCAAAGAAATGGAGAAAGCATGTTTAATCTCATTAACATAATTAAATGTTAGAAAAATTGTTCTCTGCCAAGAAGGAGTAATATCATGAAAAACTTTTCGATTCCTTTCTTTCCAAATTTGCCAAATAGTAATAGCAAAGATGAGACCCCGATCTGGACTCACGTCCAAGCTATTACGTAAATTGGATTTGAGCCAAACCGTAAGGGGTCTTAACATGGCCCTAGAACTTTGATAGTTGCCCATTAATTCATTCCAAACTAATCTGGAATAAGTACATCCACGAAGCAAATGGTCAACGTCCTCCAAATGATGATTGCATCTAGGACAGTTTGCATTGTCCGTGATTCCCCTCTTTAACCTCATAGAATTGGTAAGGAGTTTACCATGAAGAGTCAACCACAAGAAGCCTTTAAGCTTTTGTGGAATTTTTAATTTCCAAACCCAATCCATATTTATAGAATTGTCCACCGAACTAGAGGCCATTTGATAGGCAGTAGCGGCAGAAAAATTGCCACTAGTAGACCCCTTCCAATGGGGTGTATCAGGGTAGGTAACAAACCGAGATAAATTAACATTAAGCACAAAATCAAGGGCTTCACTTGGAATGCAAGCCTTGATCTTAATCACATCCCACTCCCCAACATCATTCATAAATTTATCCACAGTATCCATATTGATTGAACTATGTTCAGGGTATTGTGAAGCGAGAGAAGCTTCTCCGCACCACCAATCATGCCAAATGGAAATTTTAGCACCATCACCCACACCCCACTTGATACCTCTTCTCAAGATATCTCTGGTTTTGAGAATGCCCCTCCAAGTAAGAGAGGAGTTTCTCTTGGAAGCATAAGAAAGTAGAGAATCTTTTAAAAGATATTTGCCTTTAATCACTTTCACTCATAAACAAACCTCATTACTGAGAATTTTCCACCCCATTTTGGACATAAGAGCAAGATTTTGAGCTTTAGCCTTGCGAAGCCCAAGCCCACCCACTCTTTTATTAACACACACAGTATCCCAATTTACAAGATGAATTTTCTTACTAGATTCAGAATCACCCCACAAAAAGTTACGATTCAGTCTATCCATATCCTTACAGATGCTTATGGGAACATCCATAGTTTGCATAGCATAGGAGGGAAGAGCGGAAGTAACTGATTGTATTAAAGTGGCTCTCCCCGTCATCGAGAGAAGGTTAGCTTTCCAACCAAACAATCTTCTTTGGATCTTATCAATAATAAATTGAAAGTAACTCCGGTTACACTTTTTATGAAGCGAAGGAATGCCAAGATAATGACCCAAATCTTGAGTTAGAGAGATACCACACATTCGACTCAAGGATCGAGCCTTAACATTAATAACATTAGGAGAAATGAAAAGTTTAGATTTTAAAAGATTAATCTTGAGACCTGAAAAAGAACTAAACTCATTCAAAACATCCATGATGATTTGACAATTCTTTTCTTCCGCTTTACCAAACAAAAGCAAGTCATCAGCAAAAAATAAGTGAATGATAACAGGGCCTTGGGCCGAAGCCTTAACCCCTTTCCACCCCTTATCATTCACTTTGCCCATAATCATGTTCGAGAGTCTCTCCATACACAAAACAAAGAGATAAGGAGAGAGGGGGTCACCCTGCCTCAACCCTTTCTCCATACTAAATTCTTTCAACTTCTCACCATTCCAAAGCACAGAGGCTTTCACGTTAGTAACACAGTTCATGATTAAATCAATCCAGTGATCATTTAAATTGAAATCAATAAGAGTTTGGTGAAAAAATTGCCAAGACACATTGTCATAGGCTTTTTCGAGGTCTATTTTTAAAATCATATCACCTTTTTTACCGTTTTTTCCCCTAAGAGTATGAACAATTTCTTGTGCAATAATGATGTTATCACAAGTGGAGCGACCAGGGATGAAACTGTTTTGAAAAGGGCCAATCACAGTAGGCAAAATAGATCTGAGACGACTAACTAACACTTTAGTCAAAGTTTTATACAAAACATTACAGAGACTAATGGGACGAAAATGGGTCAAAGATTCCGGATTTTCAATCTTTGGAATGAGAGTAATCAAAGTAACTTTAAAATTATCAGGGATATTTTTATTAGCAAAACAAGACTGAATAAAATTACACACAGAGGGGCCAACAATCTCTCAATGAGTATGATAGAAAAGAGATTGAATGCCATCATTCCTAGGCGCCTTAAAGGCCTTAATACTCTTAATCGCCTCCCAAACTTCTTGATTAGAGATAGGTCTAGAAAGAAAACGATTATCATCAATAGAAAATCTGGGTTGCGAAATAGCATGCATATTGGGAATAGTATGCATAACATCACATTTAAACAAGTTTTTAAAAAAGCACTGAACATGGCTACTAAGCTCCACAGGATCCGAGATCCAAACACCCTCACTATTTTTGAGAGTGGTAACTCTCATATTCCTTCTACGCGCAATGGTGGATATATGGAAAAATTTGGTATATATATAAGAAGCTCTTTCTTCTTCATGGCTTGTCTCTCTTCTTCTTCTTCTTCTTCTTCTTCTTCTTCTTCTTCTTCTTTTTTTTTCTTTTTTTTTTTTTTTTTTTTTTTTTTTTTTTATGATTTCTATGTTGAGTGAATGTTTTTTGTAATTACGCAAACATTCTTGGTTATTTATGAAATAAGTTTTTCGTATTTACGCAAACATTCTTGATCAATTATAAAATATAAATCTTTTATTTTTGAACAAATTACAAATATACCCATAAAGTTTGTTTAAAATAGGGTCATTTATACACAAGTCTTAATTTATAAACTTATACTCTATTAAGTTTTAATTAAGATTTTTTGGATCTTCAAGTCCCATTAAAATTTTAATAGTCGGAATTGTCCTTCAAATAATGATTGTTCATGATTTATGATTATCTATAAAGGAACATGATAATTTAACATTTATTTTGATTTTCAAAACTTGAAAACATCAACTTTCAAATTCAAAAAACTAAAAAAAATTATGTATAAAAAAAATTAATCAGTTTGGTTTTGGTTTCTAGAAAACATTTTTCAGAAAATTCTACTTTTTTATTTTTTGTATTTTTTTTTTGTTGTCAATGAATTTTTTAAAATATTTTAAGCAATTTTTTTTATAAAAAAAATTTAGACACATCTAACATAAATACACTTAAAAGGATAATATTTGTGAAAAAAATCTTTAAAAAAGTCACTAAATACCAAAAATGCAAAAAAAAAAAAAAAACAAAAAAATTCATCACTTTTTTTGTATTTTTGTGTATTTATTAACTTTTTAAAATACTTTTTCACAAATATTTTACTATATAGATACATCTAAATAAGGTGCAACTAAAAAAGTAAAAAAAAAATTGTTTAAAATTTAAAAAAATTCACTAAAAACAAAAGGAAAAAAAAAAAAAAGCAAAACAAAAAATTTAATTTCCAGAAAACTGAATTCAGATAACTGAAACTAAACATACTAAATATTTTTTTTGAAAAATTGAAAAAATTGAATTATTTTTTTTGTAAAACTAAAAATTTTGTATCCATAAAGGAGCATGATGATGGAACATTAATGTGCAAAAAAAAAAAAACTTTAAACATGAAAAAACTGATAATGTTCTTAGTTTTAAAACTGGAAATAACTGTTAATATTCTCAGTTTTATTAGATAGTTAAATCAAATCAATAAGTAGAAGGACAAAAATGTTTAATCTCATACTCTGATTTTTTTATCAGTTAGTGGAACAATTATCTTGAATATTACTATGCAAAACCGATAATGTTTTTAGTTTTAAAAATTGACGGTTATTTTGATTTTTAAAACTTTAAAACATTAACTTTCAAATTGAAAAAAAAAAAAAATTTACGTGCAAAAAAAAATTTAATGTTTTTTTTTTTTTGAAAAAATGGAAAAACTAAATTATTTTTGAGGCATTTACATACAAGTCCTAATTTATAAACTTATATTCTATTAAGTCCTAACTAAGATTTTTTGGACCTTCAAGTCCCATTAAATTTTTAATAGTCGAAATTGCCCTTCAAACAATGATTGTTCATCATTTATGATTATCTATAAAGGAACATGGTAATTTGACATTTATTTTAATTTTTAAAAGTTGAAAACATCAACTTTCAAATTGACCAAAAAAAAAAAAAAAATTTATGTGCAAAAAAAAAAAAAAAAACTAATTTTTTTTTTGAAAAAATTGAATTAATTTTTTGAGCAAAACTGAAAAGTTTGTGCCTATAAAGGAGCATGATGATGGAATATTAATGTGCAAAACTGAAAAAAAAAAAACTTTAAAAATGAAAAAATTGTTAATATTCTCGATTTTATTGGATAGTTAAATCAAACTAATAAGTAAAAAGATAAAAAAGTTTAATCTCATTGTCTGTTTTTTTTTTTATCAATTAGTGAAACAATTATATGAAACATTGCTATGCAAAATTAATAATGTTCTTAATTTTAAAAATTAGGAAAAATTGATAATATTTTCAATTTTTACTAAATATGATTTATTGGTTCAACAACTCTTAAATAGGATCTAAGCTACCATAATATTTGTAAATAAGACTTTCAGATAAATAATATTTTTTTTTTAGCCTGTAAGTTAGATTCTCCTCTACGTTAACATGAATTGTAATGTAATCATGATCCAAACACACTGAATAGATTAAATTACATACTCCTATTCAATAAAAAGTGTTGTCAGCATTCAACAATTGATGATTAGACTCACATTTGAAAACGAAATTTGACTATTATTAGATGAAATGCCTTATTTATTTTTTTGTCTTATTTCGATACATAAAGAAAACTATTACACGGAGATAGGATTAACAAGTACTGAGATGATGATATCTTTGGTTCGACCTTTCGAATTAGTGTAACCATCACCATGTCCATAAATGACTTCCATCATACAAGAGAGATTAAGAGTTGGAAATAGTAGAGGCAGAGGGAGGAGCCTATTAGGGTTTTGGAGTTCTTCATTAATGCCTTTGCAAGCAATGTCCACCATTTCTCTTATTTTCCCACATGCTTCTTCCTCGGACAAACCGTGTTCCCTCATGTAGCATTGCACACCCGAAGGTGCATCCCCTCTCTCTTGCTCAACCTTCAAAATTTAGAGAAAAAATCGTTAGATTTCCACGAGTCAAACACACTTTTAGTGTTGACAATATTTGGGTTAAAAGAAATATTGTCCTATTGTATTTTGCTAGGGATCTTTTGTCCGAATCTCTTATGCCCTCTTATTTTCTCTCTACACATGACAAGGTTAGAGAGATCAACTGTGTGGTACAAAGATGATTTAAGACCGACAAATATAAAATAAAAAGATATTGACAGAAGATCTGAATTCATATTTGAGTTAAACATTAAGAAACGTAATTACATCACTTGTAGCATAATAATATCGGGAATATAAACCGATACATATTGGGAATTGGGTATCATGGTAGTAAAAATTTTAAAATCATTTGCAAAAAATAATTTTATAACAGTCGATTTAGTTATATAGATTATGAATATAGGCTGATATTTAAAAATCATTATTTGAGCTCAATATATTGTGAGGTACCTTATGAGTTTGGATGTCATCAACTAGCCTAGCAATTAGTGCACAAGAATTCACAATTTTGGGAACATTAAGCACCCAATCAAAGGCTTCCTTAGTTGCAATCTTTCCAATGCCAACAAGGGATTGAACAGCCAGCATAGGATAACCACTGCTCATCACAGAAATGCTCAAGTACTCCTCAAATGTAGGCATATACTTGGTGTTAAACCAGTTTGCTTCCACAAAGTAGGCTCTAACTAGACCTTTCATCTGAAGAAAACCACACAAATGTAAGTGTTAGCTATTATGTTGAAAAACTAAGTTAAAGATAGTCTTGTTTGGATGAGAGAAAATTTTATTTACTTACTGCTTCTTTTGCATAGTATATGTGGTAGGATCTCCCCTCGTGGGTCGTTATCTTGTCCTCTATTTCCTTCATGACATCTGAGAGTGCCTCGAAGCAAACTTGCATGTATTCAGGTAAATCACTGATAGCTGCTTCTTCCCACCTATGAAATTAGTGATGTCATGTTTTTAATTAGAAGAAGACGTATCAATATCAATCACGGTGTAACGGTATCAGAAGTATCAAGTGATATATATAAAAATCTAGTGTCATGGGTGTGGATTTTAAAGCCACCAGTTGCAAGCAGTTGAACCAGGTGTAATGATCAACTATGAACTAGCCATATTGGTTGTAAATTAGCTCGTGATTAAGCTGCTATGAACTGATACTTATCGAGAAGTGGCCAGTATAAATGTAATTTTTATTGGGACTAATATACAAGTTTACAAGTATCAGATGGATTAAAATTGCACACATACCTTTCTATTGCATCTGTAAATAACTGAAGTTCTTCAGGGGTACCACACACATCATAAATGTCATCTATGACAGAAGCTAATGCTATTATTTTAGTCATAAAGCTTCTAACAACAGAGTACTTGGGCTCAAAATAAACCCCTAATATCCAGAAGTAGCACTCCACCAATCTATCCCTTGCGAAAGGTAACTTTGTTGCAATCTCTCTCTCTTTCCACCACCTAAAAAATTAGATTATCAACAAAAGATAAAAAATTAAACAAAAATTACATTGAAATTTCCATAAAGAAAATGTGAAGATTTAATGACGTGTCTTTAAAGTAGTCAATGGTCTAATTTTAAAAATATATTTCCTGTTTATTTTTTAAATATAAATATAATTAAATTATATGATTATGATTATCATACCAATTTAATTTATTTCATAAATGATCTATACACAAAGACGAACAAAATAAAAAGATCAAAATAAGAATTGTGATGGCCCACAGGCCACCACTAGACTGATCTAATCCAGATAATAGATTGTAAACAAACCAAGCCGTATAAGATAACAATAGCTAATTAATAAATAAAGTCACCTTGTCATGTCACTTATTTCTCTCTGGTGCAACCTTTGTAAAAGATTGAAATCCAGCTTTGCTAGCTCCAACAAAACAGAATTTCTTTCTAAATCAGCTTGGTAGACATTGATGTAGTGCCTGGCCTCTAATCTGGGCATTCCTTTGTGGAGAGGTACTTCTAGCGAGTGCGTAACTTGCCCAGAGAGAGGAGAGTTTAGATGGGCTAACATAGACCTCAAGTGCTTGCTTGTAAATTTCAATGCTTCTTCCAATATATCTTCCCCTTGAACCCTTAAATGTGATGCCTCATATAAGCATAGCAAAGCTCTTGCATTTTCTTTCAGCACTGACTTGAACTCACCTTTCTCATCTGTGAACTTTTTAAATGAATCTAGTTGAGGATAAAAAAAAAAACACATAAGAAACATGATAGCTTAGTGAGCTACAAGAGTTTGTGGTGTTTGGAAACTTACCAGAAGAAACATGATAGCCTTGTTGCCTAAAAAGTCTGAAACAGAGAGCAAACATATAGAGATCACCACCACCACCACCATAGTTGATTTGAGTGCTGTAAATTGATTGTAGTGCTTGCTCAATCTCATACTCAAAATCATATGACAAGCCAAGGCGTTGGAGTGAATCGATAAGGATCAATGTTTTTTTTTTGATCAGAATAAGGATCAATGTTTCTTTCAAAGGTTCAGTTCTTGCATCACTTAGCATCCCTCTCACCTCATCTTTAAGTTCCTTCACTCTCCATTCTTCCTTCTGATTTGGTTTCTGCATAATTTTGAAAGTAAGTAATGAGTTACAAACAAAAATAAATAAATAATATATATATATATGTAGTATGATATATAATATAATATATTTATTCCAAATGTTAGGTGTGTATTCAATTTTTTCCTTCACAAACAAATATTAATGTATATTAATTTGGCGTTGTTGTCGATGTTGTTTTTGTTTGTATATATATAGTATGATATGTTAAGTCGTGGATCTATCAATTTATTTTTTATTTTTTATCTTTTTAAAAAAAACCATCAATTGTTATTTATGTTTCTAACTGTTTAAAATTTTAGATGAATTAGTGGTTAACAGTTTAATATAATATTAGGTAATAATAATTTAAGTTTTTAGACGAATGAGAGTTAATAATTTAATACATATTTATTTATAAAAAGCCACTATCATGTCATCTTGTATAAAATTTTATAAAAATTGTAGTATTTTCCTTTGGGAATTAATTAAAAACAATAGTGAATATTTTATTAATATTTTATTTTGTGTTTTTTTTTATAAGATAAAAGACATAATATTTTTATAGTAGTTGAGATTTCTCAATATTTTCATAAAAAAAATTCGACACAGAAAAATTGCCCCCCGACACAGACAATTTCTTTGATTTCACAAAGAAATTTCAAAATTTCTCTTGTATGATCACAAAGAAATTTCATACCCGCTCCTCGTACCCAAGGGTTAAGTATCGTGATGACCAGTAACTGAAATTACCTAGGGCCAATTCTTGAACAAATAAATAAACCCGAGTGAAAATAATATTTAAATGAGAGTATCAAAATAATCATCGGAACTTCTATTTTATAACAAAATTTATTGACCAAAAAAATCGATATTTACATATAAGGTATAGAATTATAAATACTATAAAAATGCTATTCGTGTCTATTTTGCAGCCCCACATCTACGACTCTCCAAAAGCTATTTTTAAATTGCATTGTTTCCTGAAAATTGATGAACTGCTATAAGCACATTGTAAAGTGAGAATATTATACTCAGAGCATAATTACCATGGATAAACTTTAGGCTTAAAATAGATAAAATATAATACTTTTTTATTAGAGTAAATAAGTTGCTCATATTATAACAGAAATCCGTTTCAGAAATCATATGATATTATACGAAAATATATAACCATAACCATGGTGCAGAACAGAACAGAGATCAATGGATTCATGACAATACAGAGGTACGAATTTAAGGGGTGGTTGGTACAGATTCTAGAGGTGGCTCCCACAATAGTGTAGTACTTAGCTCCGCACAGCACTTTGCTCTGCACAGAACATAGGTCAATAGATATATGACAAACAGAGGGTCATAAGATGACTAATCAGAAGCCAATGGTTTATTTAAGTCCCCCAATATGTGGGACTCCTGTGGTGGTACTTACAGAAAATAATTGTTTACAAGATCATTGTCAAATACTTTCTAAAATTTAAACAAACATATCCATAGATTTCAATTTAAGCAAATAGGGTTCAGAAAATTAGCAACGTAATTGAAATATTAATATAATTTATAAAATATAAATTACGTAAAATAAATTACTTAAAACATACATAAAATATATTACGATAATTCAAAATATAATATAATTCAATTTAGTATTAATTTTAATTTTTTACTTCTCGTTCACTACCCCCACTAAATACTCCCAATCAAAGTTTTGATCATAAATATTCTAATAGGAGGGATAAAGCAGAGAAGAAGGGTCTGTTTGGTTTGTGTTTGTAGGGTAGTTTTTGAGATAAAAAAATATAAAAACTTATTTGTTTTTTTTTTTCTTCTAAATATTCTTTATAAAATAATTTTGGTTTTTTTTGTAGAGTAGTTTTTGAGATAAAAAGTACAAAAACTTATTTGGTTTGTCTTTTTCCAAATATTCTCTCTAAAATAACTTTGGTTTTTTTGTAAAGTAGTTTTTGAGATAAAAAAGTACAAAAATTTGTTTGGTTTGTCTTTTTGTAGAGTTTTTTTTTGATATAAAAAGTACAAAAACTTGTTTGGTTTGCCTTTTTGTAAACATATTTCAAAAGTAATATTGAAAATTGGATAACCAAACACATTTTTGAAATTTTTTTGAAAAAATCTGTTTAGTTTGATTACTTTTTAAAAAGTGTTTGTAGAGTATGTTTCAAAATTTTTATTTCTAAAATCAAACCAAACAATGCCCGAGTAAAAATAAATGAAGAGAGAAGATCAAAGAGAGTTGTAAAAGGATGAGAGATGATATGCATATGTACATAGATGAGAGTTGTGGACCCCAGGGAGTTTTGATAAAAAAAATATTATGTTTTAGTATAATTTAATTTAAAAAAATGTAGAGAAAAATATAATAAAAATATCATAATACTCAGAAAGTAATATAAAATATTAATAAAAGGCTAAAATTATTTTTTTGAAATCATTTATAATTAAATAATATTAATACAAAATTTAAGAAATAATTTAAATTTTTGAGTTGTTACAATTAAAGCACCTTAGCTAATAAAAAAAAATATTGAACATTTCCTACTATCTAAAATTAAAGAGAGATATTTCACTAATTTTTCCTAAATAAAATTTGGGAAAGATCCGCAATGTGGAGTATGAATCTCTAATAAATATTAGATGTCACATTTTAAAAAATTAAATTTTTTTTGATAGCAGAACAAATCTTGTTACTACTTACGCTTCCTTTTTTTGGTCGAAAAATATTTTTTTTGTATTTTTTTGTATTTGGTATAATAAAAAATAAAAATTAACGAAAAATATTTTTCATTATTGATGAAAATAAGCCTATTTAGATAGAAAAATATTTTTCACTTTTAAAAGGTAAAAAATAATTTTCGAACTAAAATTTTACCAATGTTACCACACTATCAGCACCACTCTCATCTCCACCACCACACCTACCATCACCATCACCACGGCCACCACCACCATCACCGTCGCTATCAGCGTTGCCGTCACCCACCATGCCACCACTTCCACCTCTACATTTGTTCCGTCACTACCACCACCAAACACAAGAAAATATTTTCTCTCAAAAATATTTTTTATCTAAATAAACAGAACATTAGTGAAGAATGCTCCTCAGTCAAGTTTGTCAGTAATTTATTTATTTATTATTTTTTTGACCTTTATATATTATAGGGTTGTTTGGCTAACACAAAAAAGTGTTATTTTTTTTTAATATTTTTTTTAGTCATATCATCTCTCTATTTTTTATATATCTTTTTAAAAAAATTAAAAAATATAATATTTATTTAGTACTTCCCAAACAACCTCTTTATCATGTTTTATATTAGGGCTTGGTTTGGCATTTCTTGAAAAAGACAAAAAGTCAAAAAATTACTTAAAAAGCTAAAAAGTTATCACTATTCACAAAAAAAAAATCTTATACATTAAAAAATACAACTCAACTTTTTGCTGAAGTGATGGGTTGTCTGCGTGATTGGTCTGCTGTACTTGTCTAGAAATGATTGCCTCCTTCGCGGACAACTATTTGGACTGTGCTGTTTGGCCCGTGGAGGCCACCACAGGTTACATTTTGATAATCTGAACTGTTCAATATGTAGAACTCGTTGAGTACTATCTGCCTGTAAAAAATCACGTTAATCGGATATCGCTAACTATATGATCAAATCAGTTTTGTATAAAAAAGGATGGTGTTATAGTTAACTGGTGGACACAAACTAATCCAATCAATGTGATTTTGATATCCGATCAATGTGATTTTTTCCAGCCGTATAGTACTCAACGAGTTCTACATATTGAACGGTTCAAATTATCAAAATGAGACTTGTGGTGGGCCCCACGGGCCGAACAACACAGTCCAAATGGTTGTCCGTGAAGGAGACAATCATGTCCTTATCTCCTACACTCTACCCAGAAAAAAGTGTCGTACAGCCTGTTACACTTATTTCTCTTATACACTTATTTATACAATTTTTTATTACATATTTTTTTCGTAAAAAGACAAAAAGTTAACCCAAATATTTATTTTTCTTCTCAACTTTTTAGTTAAAAAAGATAAAAAATACATTTATTTAGAAAATTGACTCGTAGCTCGAATGTTTCAGGCTCGACTGGCTCGAAAATGAAATTTCTCCCTCCTCTCGCCTCTCTCACTCTCCTTAGCAGTTCCCTCTCACCTCTCTCACTCTCAACAAACCTCTCTCGCCTTGACGCCTCATCCTTCTCTCCTCGCTAACAGTTCACTCTCGCCTCTCTCACTTGAGTCTTGAAGGAGTTCGAACCACGACGGAGGATAGAAAACGACGAACCACGACGAAGGGGAGCCTGCGAACACGAATCTGAGGTAAACCTGAAAACGCAAAGTTAGGGTTTACTTTTATCATCAATTTTTGTAGAAATTAGTGAACTCTGTGTTCAAGAATGAAAATGGGGATTTTCCTTCAAAGTTAGGGTTTGGGATTTGCCCTTATTCTCTGTGTTCACATTCTGATTTGTGACAAATTTGTACACAACTTCTGATTTGGGTTTCGGATTTGCCCTTATTAGACTGATATATTGTCAAAATGGGGATTTTCCTTCAAAGTTAGGGTTTGGGATTTGCCCTTATACTCTGTGTTCACATTCTGATTTGTGACAAATTTGTAGACAAATTTTGATTTGGGTTTCGGATTTGCCCTTATTAGATTGATATATTGTCAAATGTTCACATTCTGATTTAATAGCCTTTAATTTGTGACAAAATTTTCCCAATCTTGAAAAATCCTGTTCATACATCCATGTTTTTCTCTGTTTTGTTTTTTGTATATTTAGAGTTACACTTTGGATGATGAATTTGAATTGGGACTTGCAAAAAGGTAAGGGAAATTGAGAAAAAAGAAGAAAAAACTTTGTGAGCAATGTGACCATGTAAGCATTACTATCACTCATATAGATCACCTGCAGCCCAAACTAATACTCCATTTGGATGATGAATTTGAATGGAGTAGAGGGTGAGAAAAAAGATTATAAGCATGTAATGGAAATTTTGGGAGAGAACTGGGTTGTTAAGTTGGGTTGTTAAGTCATCTACTTGGGTTGTTAAGTTGTCATGTTGGGAGAGAACTGTGGAAGGAAAGATTGAAATTTTAGAAGAATATATTCATGAGCATATATTTACCAAAATGTTTTAGACCTTGTTGGAGTCTAGGTTTCTGCAGCTGAGTGTTCAAATCAGATGGTACTTCTAATTTGTAAATCTCGAAGTTCATGGCATATGAATTCCATTGTCTGTGTGTCAACTATGGTGGCTTTGATTGCTGCAAATATCATGTCCAGACAACTAATTTTTTAAAAGGCTAATGAGAAAATCGTAGTTGTGAATCGCACTAAGCCCAGGTGTAGGTATCAAGAGATGCCTTGATCTACAAAGAAATTTGAAGTCCAACGGATAAGTATAGTTTGCTTAGACAGGAGCAATATATATATTTTATGTGTGCTGCACAGCGTAGCGAATCCTTTTGAATTTCCAAAGCCTAAGTCTTAACCTTGTAGCATTGTTGATAAAAAAAAAAATAGGAACAACATCGTTAGTTGAATCTGTTGGTATTTGTTATGCAGATAAAAAAATGGCTTCAACTTCTACTAATAATACAGACATGAGAGTAGAGCCAAGGTATTGTAAGTGTGGAAGAGTAGCTACCATGCGTGTTGTACAAAGCAATGACAATGGAAATCGAGGACGTGCCTATTTTGTTTGCCCAAGAAAATATGTAAGTAGCTGTTATATGAATGAATCTGTTACTTTTTACAAATTTGATTTGTCCTTTATTGATTAACTGATTCTTGTCCATTGTAGACTAGGAACGAACACTGCAATTACTTCAGCTGGTTCGAAGATGATGACGACGACGACATTACCTCCACAATCCGTGCCACTGCTGGACCTCGGACAGATTCAAGAACAGAAGAAATTAATGATCTGAGGAGAAGGGTTGGTGAGCATGATAGAAGGCTGCAAAGGATGGAGAAAATTTTCAAGGGAATGACTTATGTAATTGTATTTGTTGTATTTTATCATGTAAATGACTCAGTTGTTAGGTTTGGTAACATGCTATGACTGTAATCTACATTTGTACTTGTTTTGTAAATTTTTTTTTTGGTGCTTAAAAATCTGATGGTTTGAAAAAACAAGTGAAATCTGATGCTATGAACTTGGCATGAAATCTGTTGATTAACAAGTTCTTGAATGATTATGAGGGTCTTGGAAAAATCTATTGAATGAATGGGACTATGTTGCAAAAATCTGTTCAATGAATAACAGGGTCTTGAATGATTAACAGGTTGAATGTGTATAATAGGTTGAACAGGTTGAAAGGATAGATCAAGCTTGTTGATCTTCTCAACAAGTCAATTATAAGATCCAAACTTGGAAAATAACTCAGCTTAGTACTACTGATTTTACCAATCTGCTATTAAACCTTGTTGATCAAAGCTTGTCGTGACCTTGGCTGCTGGTCTTCAAACTCTGAGTTCAAGTTGGCACTTGAACTTATACTCTGAACAAGAGTGCTCATCACTATAATAATTAAACCTTATTCCATACATATGGATAATTAATGAAAGCCCCTAATACACAACATTTATGGGGAAAATAGTAGTAACAATGTTGGATAGAGCTTGGAGGCCTCCAAGTCTTCCGCTGTTAGCTCAAAGCTCAACTGATCTCCTTTGATCATAACACCAATAGCCTCCTACAAAACATATGCAGTCCAGATGAGGCAGCCCTATGCAGTCCATTAGTGTGCCTATCATATAACAGCAAGAGATCCCATGAAGACCATAACACAGCAGAAGCATGATAAGCAGACTAGCAGAACAGATCAGATAAGCAGACTAGCAGGACTCATATTAATATATAGAGCTTGACTCCTAGAATGACAGCCAAGTTGCCACGAATGAGCATCCAAACTGCAGACCCAACCAATAGGCAGAAGACAGCCCCAAACAGAGAGCACTAGATCAGAATCAAAACACAATCAAATGGACTCCAATATACAGCATATATGCCTACCATGCAGCAGATGGACTCCAACAGCACTGAGGCAGATCAGATCAGAGAAGCAGACTAGCAGGACTCACCTTGGTATATAGAGCTTATCTCCTCAAATGACTGCCAAGATGCCATGGGTGAGCATCCAAAGACAGTAACACAAACCAGCAGCACAGAACAGTCAGTAGCTCTAACTACACTACAGACCACAAACAACTTCAACCCACTCAACTTCAGCCAAGGCAGACCAGCCCCACCTCAACCTAAGCTCAGCAATCTCCTAGCAGACCCCGCACCAACATACATGTACTCAAGTACTCAAGCAAATAACACAGCAGAGCTCTCAGCCAAATTAAACCCCTATACCAAAGCTGTAATGCTTTCACAGAACTACTATGTGCCCCCCAGACACTTTCTAACTTGCCTCAAATTGAAGACAAAAACCTGCACCTTACCAGTCCTTATATATTATCTTTTGTGTCATTTTCATCCTTATGGTAATAATTGGCTGGATTTTGGTAATCTGCCAATCCATGCAGCAGAGCCAGACACATGCTTAAAGCTAATAAACCAGCAATGCAGAACAAATCAGATCAGCCAATGCAGAACAAATCAGCAAATAAACCAGCAATTACCTCCAAGAGTAGACCAGACCAGATCATATCAGATCTGCCAATGCAGAACATATCACAACAGATTCACCTGGAGGAGTAGACCAGATCAGAACAGCTTCACCTCCAACAAAACAGGACAGATTTGGGCAGCCAGACATAAACCAGATTTGCAGAGACCATTGGTAACAGATTTCATTCAATCAGATCAGATTTGCAGAGTTCACTTCATCAGCAACTTATTCATTCAACTCAAAAAATAACAAAAAAATTCTAAGAATAACCTATGGTTGGAATAACAAAAAATGTCTAACAACATATTCATTGAAGCACTGCAGAACCATTTGTAACAACATATTCATTCATTGAACCAGTACAAAAAAATTTAGTTCATGTCTGGGACATTCACTTCATTGAATTGAAACATATGGGACATTCAAGTGAACAATACGAAGTTTACAAACGAAATTCACGTACAATTATCACTTCGAAACTAAAAAAAAAATGGGAGATTCGGATCCCCGTCGATGTTCAAGTCAACAAAATATGACGGTACTATCGATCTGTCACTGCTAATACTGTTGACCATTCCAGCTTCTTGGTGAGATGTGCTCCCAATGTCGTCCCCACTTGTGGTAACTGGTGCCTGTCAAAATAAAGTAAATAATAAAAGTGAAATTCCACAAAGTAAGTGGAATATATTGAGTCCGTTGAATACATACCGGGACAAGGAAAGGGTCTGCTATGGCATCCATAGAAGGACGATAGTAATGTTGACTTGGCGGCACCTAATGATGAAATAGTAACAAAACTAAATTACTAATTTCAAGCAGTAAAATTAGAAGCCAAAAAAAATAACCCCAAACAACCTTCATATTTAACACGTACCGGTTCATACATAGTGTGTTGCACGACTCCCATACAAGGAAAGGTCAACTTACGAGGTTCACCTTGACGCACCTTCTTCTTCTTTCCCTTCAACCGATTAACTATTGCATCAACCTTGCTAACCTTCCGTTTCGTACATGGACGGCCTCTTCGGCGAGCGACCAAAGGACTTAGTACGTTGCGAGTCATGCTCTCTTTTGTAGTATTGATCCGAGGCGGACTTTTTGGTGAAGTATGGGAATGTGGTAAAGTAGTACTTGAAGGTGGTAAAGTACTACTACATGGCACATTACTCGCACTATTTGATTGAACTGTTCTCACATCATCCTTGATTTTCATCAACCCAAGTTGAATCACTTTGTGTTTAGCATCATCATTGGTCGCAAGATCTAGGATCTCATCCAACGTGTTGTGATAGTTATCATGCAACATTGGATGTAGAGAAGAGCCAAAGTTAGTATATGTGGTTGGAATGCATGTGTAGCCTCTTTCCAAGTCTTTTCTCTATCTCGAAACAATGTATTTAGGTGGCACCTCATATATGGATCTCTCAATGAGCACAGAAAGTGAATGTGCACACATAATACCTCTAAACTCAAACAATCGACACATACATTGGAGCTCATATTCAGTTGAATTAAAGTACACAACAAATTCCACTTTCTTCATCCCCTCACCCACAACAATAGCCTCCCTCACATGATACGTACAAACTGCTCCCTCTTGTTTGATAAGATTTGCACGACAATACACTAGACGCTTCAGTTCTACTTGAACTTCTTTAAATTTGGAATTAGTGTAAGCTGCACAAAATTGCTTCTCAAAACGATACACCGTTAAGCAATCATACAATTTGTTACGAGACTTAAAATCTGCTTTTGTCTCCTTCTCTACCTTACTTCTCAACGCATTGTCATACTGCTCAACAAATTGCTTCAACGTTGTCTTGGAGTTCACATATCCATCAAAGAATGCATTCATACTCTCACTTCGTTGTGTAGTTGACATGCCAGCCCAAAATATGTCTTTCACATAGGCAGGAATCCACCTATGTCGCTCACGGTGTAATACCCCCAACCACTAGTTATCATTCAAATTGAAATTTTCAATCATTGCTTTCCAGTATTCCTCAAATTCATCTATTGTCAATGAGTCATAAATTGCATTACTGAAAGCAACCTTAATGGACTCATATTGTGAATATCCTCTCAATTTCTCGGGAATTTTCTTCATAATATGCCATAAACACCAACGATGCCGAGCCTCTGGGAAGACAATTTCTATGGCATTTTGCATAGATCTGCACTGGTCAGTTATTATCGCTTTTGGGGAGCATCTGACATGCAACTTAACCATTCCTTGAATAGCCAAACAAAAGTCTCCGTATTCTCATTACTTAACAACCCACAACCGAACAAAATTGACTGCCCATGGTGATTAACTCCTACAAACGGAGCAAATGGCATGTCATATTTGTTTGTCAAATAGGTTGTGTCAAAAGAGACAACATCCCCAAATGCTTTGTAAGCCGCCCTACTCCTTGCATCCGCCCAGAACAAGTTGCGTATGCGACCATCTTCATCAAGGTCAATTGCCGAATAAAAGTTTGAATTTTGTTGTTGCATTTTATGAAAATAATGTGTAACTGATTCGGCATCTCCTACCCCAAGTCTTAACTTTCTAGCATTGTTGATATAATTCCTTGCATCTCGTTCATCAAACGTTAATGCCTCGTATCCCCCCGCTTCAACAACTATGGAATGAAAATTCTTAGCCACACCAATTCCTGCTGCATCGTTAACTTCTAATCTCCTCTTCACCGGCGTAACAATCCTCTTATTCATTGCAAAATGCCGTGAGTCAGTCGCAACCAAATCATGAGTGTGCTCAAGCACAACTGTGGTTAACTTATATGTTCCATCCTTTTGTAGACTGGCTCTTACCCTTGCTTTACACTCATTTTTTGATGACAAAGATGGTTCCAAGGGATTTATTTCTGATCTCTTTATTCTGTTCCGCGCCCTAGTACATTCAATTCCAAAGTACTTAACTTCCCCATCACATGTTAAATTTTGTGATCTATAAGCTATAGCAAATCCCGAGTGTTTGGCATATTCTGCATAAAATGCGTACACCTCTTCCTTTGAGCTAAAAGACATTCCCTTCTTAGGTTCTTCAACTTCTTCTTCTTCAACTTCGTCATCTTCACACTCATTAAATGAAAGACTGTTATCTTCTTCTTCAACTTCGTCACTCCCATTGAAAAAATTATTGTTCGAATCAATATCCATTGTACCTTCAAAGTTAAATAGAATACAAAATTTTAGAGTACAAACAATTATCTTACAAACAATATCTCTATATCTAATGCTATGGAATCAAATAAGAAGACATGTGAAGCTAACTCAAGAAAATTATTCAAATAAGGAGACATGCAAAGTATTAAAACACCATCAGAATTGGGCTACTGAAAACACCATCAGAATTAGGATTCCAAATAGTGCTATCAGAATCTAGTTTATATACGGTCCAAATTTTCAAATTCTGAACAACTCACCAAATGAGGAAGAAGCTGGTTTAACAGCTGGCAATTCCATGAATCATTAACCCAAACATCTCAAACACAAAATTGCTACTCAAAGGACAGAATAGCAGCCCAAAAAAGGGCCCTCCAGCAGCTAACAGTCCCACCATAAATCACATAACGCATTATTAAGCTGCCAGAAAATGTTATGTTTAGCCTCCCGAAAAAACATCATTCTCTTCCACCAGACCTTAATGCTAAATGCAGCAAACATATCACATAGGCTTGCTTTTTAATTTGAAGAACATGCCTCAACAAAATGAGCTGACCTTCCATAGAACACTGCCCTTCTCCTAATTTTATTAACCAACTTCTTCCTACCAACATAAAGAGGACAGCCCAAATAAATAATGGGCAGTCTGTCATACTTGTACAGAAAAAAAACATTTAATTTCTGAATAGCTCTCTTGTAACCATTAGTAAAAATGACAATATCATCAACAAATGCTAAATGTCTAACAAGAGGGCAATCTAGTAGGCTGTGAAATAGATTGTAACCATTACAACTTGAACCAACTCACCAAACAGATTCAAGTCTATGGGCATGGTATATATTTGAGTGACTTGAACCGAATCATATATATAAACGAAAATGACGAGCAGAGAAACAGAGTGGATTTGAAGAGACATGGAGTGGATTTGCACAAAAGGGAAATAACTGAAAAGGGAAAGAAAAATACCAGTCAAGACTCCTCTTCTTCAACTATGGACGACACAACGGCAGTACATTTCGACACCCACGGCAGCAACAGCAACCCAGATCGAAAATGTACAGTGCCGCTAGGTTACGAATGATACATTTGCCGCCAAATATGATGCTTGGCTCTGATACTTCATTCAATTGAAGCAGCACATGCTCGCAGAGAATAGAAAACCAAATTCGAGCCACTGTCGAGCCAGACGATTTGAGCTACGAATCGGAATTGATTTATTTATGACACCCCAAACAACCCCCCAGTGAGTTTGTTTTCCGAAAAGGTTGGAGTTGAATGAAAATATTGTCCAATGGAAAAGTCGGTTGAATGGAAAGTACGTTGAATTAAACCTTAGTGAAGTCCAACATGTGAATTACCCCACGCGTTGCACGCATGGCAAATCGTATTTTTAAAAAAAATTAAAAATCGATAATAAAAAAAAAATTAAAAACGTCTCTCTTTCACTTTTAGATAATCATTTTTTTTTAGAAATTATTTAAATTATACCAAACATTCTTAAAAAAAAAAAAAAAAAAAAAGGCACATGAGTGCATGGCAAATTGTATTTTAAAAAAAAAAATTAAAAATCAATAATAAAAAAAAGTTTAAAACGTCTCTCTTTCACTTCTAGATAATTAATTTTTTTGAATTATTTTTATTTATACCAAACATTTTGAAAACAAGCACCTGTTTTCCAAATTAATTTTTTGAAAAAATTATTTAAAAAACTCCCAAGATCTAACCCTTTTAACAAATAAAACTTTAAATTTTTAATTTTTTCAAATAAAATCATAAATTGTTTAAATTTGTATCATTTGAAGCCATCGTCTATCTCCCTTATAAGGTAAAAAAAATAACAATAAAAAAATTAAAAAAAATTGCAACACGTGTCGTCATCTCACACTACAACATATAAGAGTTTTAGAAACTAAATTTTTTGGTATCTAAAAGTGAAAATTTTGTTGCAAAAGACATTTACGGACTAATTTTTATCGTTGTGACAACAATCACTAAAAGGTCGTCTCAAAAAATCAAAAATGAGATTTTTAGAGAAAATTTTAAAAATGTCACTAATAAATAGACTTTTTGGGACAAAATAATTTAGTCTAAAAATAGATTATTTTTTGAGACAAAATTTAGTCCCAAAATGATAACAATTTATCACTAATGTCCAATTTTCGTTGTTAAAAATATAATAACAACACTTTCGCAACAAAAATATTTGGTCCCTAAAAAATAATTTTGTCCCTAAATTTTGATTTCTAAAATTTTAATTTTTTGTAGTGTCATTTGCATTTCTAATTTCATGTCAATCTTAAATTTTAACACAACAAATGGTCAGTCTGATAGTCCAGGCTTAGAATCTAGAGGCGTGCTCCCTCCATAACTTTAGGTTAAAAGCCTCTAGGTTCAAATAACGAAATGACTAAACTGAAACTGAACTTAAAAGTATAGAGATTAAATTATTCAATTTAAAATAATAAGAATTAAAATAAAATTTGAGTTAAATTAAAAGAGTTAAAAGTGTAGTTTACCATAAAAGAAAATAGCAGCAAAAAATGAGGGAAAAATAAAAATTGATTAACCAATTAAAAGAGCATTTTGTTACACAACCCACATAAAATTAAGTAGGTGTTATCAGACGAAATAATAATTGATAATACTGTTTGCTCGTATGGATGGGTTGGACTTATCCAAGCTCCTCAAGCCCACGCAGAAATAGACTAGCCCACCGAGTCACCTGCAAACAAGTTCAACGGGGAACGGGGTAGTCCCTCAGTGAACCCTCCGACGAGCAAGTTAGAAAGAGGAGTAGCATGTAGAGAGAGAGAGGGATGGGAGATAGGAAAGCTTAACCTTCTTCTTGTCTTCAACGTTTGCTTATATCCTTTGGTAATCATTTCGCTGTCTCTTCCAACCTGCCCTCCTCGCCGAAAGTCTATGCTGTAGCTTACCTTGTTCAGGGTAAGGGGGTTCCTGTTCCGACGGGGAGGTGTTGTCGTAATAAACGCTGCGATGGGCTGCATTAATGGTGATGTGCAGTGGCAATAACTTTGCAGATCTTTGTCTGCTGATGTGGCTCGTCCTTCACCTGCCATGTGTCTGAATGCCATTGGCTCTTTATGCCATGTTGGAATCCAGCTGTTCTGGACCTCATCGGCTGGGTTATGTATTAGGCTCCAATTGATGGGCTTGGGTTGTTTATAGTGGTTCATGGCCTTTGTGGGCCTGTCCATGTCAGTAGTCCCCCCATTTCCGAGTGTAGCTTCAGTCCAACGAAGGGAATATTTATGAGGAAGATGAGTCCGACCAGGATGGGCAGTCGAGTTGGTGGACCGAGCGTGAGGTGCTCCGATCGTGAGAGGGGGGACCGAGCGGGAGGGCCAACCAGGAGGTGCGCCGACCGCGTGAAGGCCGAGCGGAAAGGAAGACCGTGAGGAGGACTGATCGCGCGAAGGTCGAGCGGAAGGGCCAGCCGCGAGGAGGGGCGACCGCGCGCGAAGGCCGAGCGACAGGGCCGACAGTGTGAAGGGGCGACCGCGTGTGAAGACCGAGCGACAGGGCCGACCGTGTGGAGGGGCGATCGCGCGCGCGAAGACCGAGCGACAGGGCCGACCGTGTGAAGGGCCGACCACGCACGAAGACCGAGCGGAGGGGCGCGGGGCTCAAGAGACGGCGTGTCAAGTGATGATTTGAAGTGGAAAAGACAGGGTAAGGGTAGGAGACAGTGCATCGTGGTCGTACACATGGCAGTATCTTAAGGGGGGGAGGTTAGGCATTGGAGCAGAAATGAAACGATAGGTCATTATGTGTGTTGAAAAGGCAGTTTTGGCGGATGATTTGAAAAGTTTTCAAACTGGCGAAAATTAATTGGGATCCTTGGAATACGGGCAAACCGTGGGCTTTTGGCATCATTCGGTTCACCTACTTGTTTACAAGAACTCAAAACATCCCAAGTGTTAACGCCTTCGTTGTTCACGATACACCGCTGCAACACTTTTTTAATTTCCTTGCACCTGCGTCAGAAGCGATTCGCAAACATACCATAGAAATGGCCCAAGAAGAAGCTGTGAATGTGAGGGTGGACCCGCTTGGTGATGATGACGCAGTGGAGCTAGCGGCGCAGTATAGGACAGAGAGGGTGGGGGAATCGGTGGTACGATCCCATGGTTCCACCATGATAGCAGCTCCAAAGCCAATCAGCCAGGCGGAGCCGGATCATTGGCACACGAAGGCTGACAAATCCACGACTACTGCGGCGGAGTTAGAGGTTATCCGCGAAAAATATCAGATCCTTGTGGAAGTAGAGTTACTACTGCCGACATCGATGGAAAGGCCGTCTGACGCCAGGCCAGGGGAGTTTTCCCTTTATGAGGAAGCTTTGAAAGGAGGACTGAGGTTGCCACTGCTGCAAGTGATGGTGGACGTGCTTAACCGTCTGGAGGTAGCACCGGGCCAACTAATGCCCAATGCATGGAAGATCTTGCTGGCCTGTGCGAGTGCGTGGCCGAAGGCGAATGGAGGGGAGGCCATGACAGTAGACGAATTCTTTGCATGCTATAAGGCCTCAGGGCAGCAGGAGACTTGGGTCACCCTGCAGGCAGCGGCAGGGAAGGGTTTGGTGGCGGGGCTACCAACGTCAATCAAAGGTTGGAGACCACGGTGGTTCTATGTATCCACCAATAGAGGAGTTGGGGTGCGCACGATGTGGCGGGTGCCCACCAGGTCTGTGGAGCCAAAATTAGGGGCAGCAGCAGAGGAGAGAATAAAGAAAGTGAAGGCCTGGAGGGAGAAGGAGGGAGCCAGGTGGGACGAGCTCGTTCAACCCACAGCCTTGTTTGCGGCGGGGTTGGGTCCTCAACCGAGCGGTGGGGATGTGGGGCGAGCTAAATTGGAGGCAAGGAGGAGAGCGCAAGAGGCTGAGGATAGGGCCATACTAGCCAAAGCCTCAAAATTTAAGGAGGCGCAAGAAGACCGACCTCCCCAGCCGATCGCACGGGAGAGGGTCCGACCGCGCCCCAAGCCGCTAGTGGGGAAGGACTTAAGCAGTTTTGTGCCGCGACCGCCCCCAGTTGATCCCGTGAAAGAACATGCGAGAAAGGAGGGGGAGGTTCTGAAGAAGAAGAAGAAGAAGAGGAGTGCCCCTGAGGGGGCTGCAGATGCCCCTGGGTCAAAGAAGGTGAAGGTGGTGGAGGTCGCCCCAACAGTGGAGGTTGTAGAGGTCACCCCAGCAGTGGTAGAGATCATCCAAGGGGTCGAGAGGGCTGCCCCAGAAGTGCAGGCAGAGGGTGTGGCAACTGGGGCTGAACCTAGTGAAGGGGAAATGACCCAAAAGGGTCCTGCGCCCCAAGGGGGGTGTCGGTCTTACTACCGCAGTCTACCACGCTCGGGCAGTGGCTGGGCGGCTGGAGGGAGAGGAGGGCCCAGCTAGGGCAGGTGCAGACCGCCTGGTAGTGATCGTGGAGGAAGCATCTGTGCGCTCAACAGCTGCCAGATTCAATGAGGCTGACCTGCTGAGGGGGTTATACTCTGCCCAAATGGAGGTAACCACCTTAGCAGGGGCTCTGCTAAGAAAGGCGGGGGCTGCAAAGCTGAAGGCAGATGAGGTCAAGGCTCAGCTTGCTAAGTTGAAAGAGGAGAGTGCAAGTTGGGAGAGTGCCCACACCGATCTGCAAGCAGTCAAGTTGGAGTTAGAGAACATACGCCGCCAGGTTGTGTCACTCGAGTTCCAGCTGACTGGCGAGCAGAAGAAGTTGGAGGAGGCCCAAAGAGCCTGTGCTGTCGCGGTCGAGCGGCATGAAGAGGCCATGAACATCAATGAAGAGCTGGTCAGGCAGAAAGATGAGGCAGATGTCAAAATTGACGATCTGCAGAAGGAACTGGAGGGCGAGCGCGCCAAGGCAGTGGAGGAGAAGGGGAGGCTTCAAAAGGAGTTGGAAGCAGAGAGAGCGAAGGCGACGGCGAAGAAGGAGAGCCTGAAGAAGGAAGTGGAGGAAGAAAAGGCAAATGCTGCGTCTGAAAGGGCAACCCTACTGAAAGAGCTGGACGAAGAGAGGGCGAAGGCAGCTTCTGAGAGGGCAGCTTATCCCGATCTATGTGTCGCAACAGTGGAGCAATTCAAAGGGTCTGCTGAATTTCAGATGGCAGTTGATGCCGCGGTCGCCAGCAGCCTGGCTAGGCAAGAATCTGGGGGGGCGGGCCCATCGAGGACGACTGCTGGAGGCAGAACTGAAGCAGAAGTTATTGAGAGCTTCCAGTTGTAGACGTCCCCGAACGCCCCGGAAGGGATGAGTCTCCCGTTCCGTTCGTTTTTGCGGGTCTACTACAGTTCAGGACTCAATTGTCACGGTTCTTAATCTGAACCAAAGAGTCCAAATCCGGCAAATCGTTTTGAGAAAACAGATTTTTAGAAAAGAAGTGCCAAATATGGACTGCTTTGCCAGATACAAAGTCGCCACCTAAATATTTTTTAATGGGGGAATTTAGGAAACCCTGACTCGGTGCCAAAGGCCACGTGTCCGTCATCACCAAAGTTGCCTCGGCTCGGGAACTTGGGTACGATTGGGGAAGGTCAACTATGAGCACCCGCTCTCGCCCGATCCGAAGATCGGCCTCTACTAACCATGATATCCGTTTTTGAAAACGTTATGTGTTCTTATTCCGGTTAATTAGCTAGAATTACTATGTGATGCGCACAACACAAAAGTATAGACTAGATCGCCTAATTTGGAAATAAGCATTGCATACCCGTTTGTTTTTGAAAAATGTTTTGGAATTTGCTACTCGCAAGTAGGCTAAAACACGGATTTTAATGAGCTATTCCAACTCAGACAATCCGACCTTCACCCACAGGCATTCAGGCAGTTTATAACACATAAGCATCTAGCCACATGGTAAGTATGCTATCATGTTAACATTCACACGCATGCGAGATGCTAAAGCATAAATACTTACGATGTACTCCACGCCAAAACAATAAACTAGTTAGCAAACATGCGTGATCCTAGTTCATGTTAAGTGCCTAATGCAACGCACACACAATGTAACCTAGAGTAGGCTCGGCTAATCTATGGATGGCATGTGAGATGTGACAGTTAACATGTATTCAAGTTAGATTTGGAATACTTATGCAGTTAGTATGATGCGCCGAGCCCGGTGCATGCGATACTGATGAATGATGCACGCATGCATAGCATAAGGTATGCTAAAATAAATATGTCCTAATACTAACCATCAAAGCGGGTAAGTAAAAGGGAGAAAGAAATGGGGGTTGGAAAACATGCACACACGCACCCACACTTATTACAGATTTGCCCTCGCTCAGAGGGACCAAAAGAATAATACAGTTCGAATAATGAATTAACTATCCTAGCTAATTAATTACTACAGACCAACTAAATTAATTAAGCAAGTTAATTAATCTAAGAAAGCAATAAACAGCAGCCTCGGGGAGAGGGTTCGATGCAATGCATGCTCGGTCCCGCTCGGAAAGTCACTGCCATGCGTAAGCTGCCTCTGTTTTCCCTGCTCTGCCCCTCTGGAGACTGCCAAAGTCTCAGAGATGCTTCTCTGGACATTGGGAAACACCACCGGCTGAGGAGAATGGCCACCGGCCGTAGTATGTGATCATCGGCTGTTGATTGAGCTATCGGCCTCAGATAGATGGCCGGTCGGCACTAAACACTGCCGGTCGGCCAAGAATTCCTGCAGAACCTGCAATTGACAGCAGCAGAGGGCAAGGCATAGCATGGCAATGCATTTCAAGTAATGTATGCACCAATCACACCCCTTATCATGTTTATGACTCAAAGGGCCATGATCCTTGGTTCTTGGACCATCAATCGCGCATTTCCATGCGTGATGGCTCAAAGAATCAAGTGTGCATTTTGATATGGAATGCAATGCACATAAACAAACCAATGGGACTCAACCTCTATCACAAGCATTTCAAGAGGCCAAGCATGCATGCAAATGGAATGCAATCCTAAGCATGTTAACTAGGCATGCAATATGGCAATGCAAATGAGCATGCAAGATATGCAAGGCATAGAGCAATGCAACTAACAAGTGTGCAGGGCTAATGTAGGCATTCAAGCATGTAAGCCAACATGTGACTTCATTCAATCATGTAATTTCAATCATGCAACAACTCACCAATATGCTACAACATACAAGGAGAGCATGCAACAAACAAAGGGATGGACTTAAACTAAATTAGGCAACTCTGACTAGGCCTAAAACAGTGGCCAAAAACTCAAGAAATGGGACCAAACACATATACACACATGCACATGTTAATGGGCCTATACTTAAGCAAACAAAGGCAACTTCCAAGCACATTTAAAAGAGGCTAAGCATGGACTAATGACATGCAATGTCAGCTCTGGAATCATGTTAAGATGGTGTCAAACCAAGCAAACAAGATAGGCTAAGCATGCAATAAAGGTCCAAAACTTAAGGCTAACAAACCAAAAATGCAAAGGAGCTATGCAATACATGGCAAGTATGACTCAAGCAATTTAAAACAGAGCTAAAGCATACAAAAACATGCACTAAAGCTTCACAAGCTAGGCCTAAAATATGCTAGAACAAGGGTTTACAACCTAAGGCATATTAAGGCAACAAAATGGCATTACAAGGCATGTATGCTAAGCAAGCATGGTGTACCAAAACCAACTCAACTCAATGCTATTTCATGGCATAATAAGCATAAAAAACAGTTAAGGCATGGCCAACATGAACCTAATTAGGTGCTCCCTCAAGAGGCCAAAAAGTGCTCTTTTCAAAGACAACAAGGAGAGGGGGTGGCCCTCTCCTTCCTAGGACCTTAAGGCCCCATCCTCACCTCTGAAATCCCTCAAGATTTCAGTGGTGAGGAGGCCCAAACACTACGGTCCCGGAGCTCACACAAAATGGCACAAAACAAGGGCCAAACAAGGCTTAAAAGGGGTCAAACAACCTCAAACCACAAAACACTCTTAACAAACTATTTAGAGGCCTTAAAAACAGAACTTTTATGTGTTATATGCAAAGCCAAAAAATGGTTGCGAGATAGGTAAAAGTAGTGTGCAAAAATGGGGAATAAAAGGGAAAAGTGATTACCCTTGTAGACCTTCTTCACAAATGAAGCTCCAGCACCTTCTTAAGCTCCAAACCAGCTCCAAAATTCTAAAAACAACCCTCAAGGGCCTCAGCTCCAAGAAAAGGTGTGATAGTGTGTGTTTGTGTGCAAATCTAAGCCTAAACACACACAAGAGAGAGAGATATAGAGATGGGAGATGAACAAACCCTAACCCTAAAACTCAAACCTTAAAAAGCTGTCTAAAAAATGTCTAACCTCTCAAAGAGGGAGAGAAGCCCCCCTCTTATAGACCATCCCCATCTTGTAAAGCTTCCAAAGGAAGCTAAATAGAAGGAGATCCCTCCATACATGTGTATGGAGGGGAGCCAAATGCATGCCAGCCGTGGCAAAATATCTACAAAAGCAGATGCACAGTAGTCGGCTGGCCAAAAGTGATTTTGGCCAAAACTTATGGCCGGTCGGCCAAAAATAGTGTCGGTCGGCCAAACATTTGGCCGATGGTAGAAAAAGACAGCCGGTGGCCTCAAGCCATGGCCGGTGATGTGTGGGGATGCCTCAAAAGGCATTCTCTACCCCTCAAAGGCAAAACACAAGTGTTTGGTGTCAAACCAACCACAAAACAGTTGAGTCGAGA